>OMNV01009087.1:0-54525 GCA_900303265.1 Brotula barbata | reverse complement strand
TTTTTTTTTTTTTTTTTTCCCTTTTCCCCCTTTTTTTTTTTTTTTTTTTTTTTTTTTAATCGTTCCTTATTGGATCGTTTGTGTTCTTGTGCTTTCCCCATGCGTGTGTATTCTTGTGGACTTTTGACTGTTCTGATCATATTTTGCCCTGCTTGGATCTGCTGATTGACCTGACTTTGAGGTTTCTGGTCGTTTTTACCTGTGTTTTGCTCTTGCTTTAGTTGTGTTCAGTTGCGTAGAGACTGCAATCTCCATCTCATTTGAGCTCAGACCGCTAGTGAGTCCTCCCTCTCAAGTCAAACCTCTTAACACAATCAGAGAAGAAGAAGCATTTCATCATCCTTTAAACACTGGCAATTTCCTTTAATGATTGGCTCAGAACAAATGGTTGTTTCAATTCTCTGACCATCATTTCCAGTATGCCTTTTTTTCAGTGGGACTGTTAATAATGTAGCAGACTGAATCCTCGTAAACACCTCTGCGCCATATCAACACCATTCACCTCAGCTGTGTTTTGGATTTGTTTACGTGCAATAATGATGTTTGATGATAATATGCTGTCAGTTTACTAAAGGTCTTATAATTCTCATAGCACTCATGGTTTATTCCACCACATAACAGGATTCGGCTCCAAATGTGGTTAATGGGATCACTGATGGGTCATAAAATCATTCCTTTCCAACTGAATATCAGTCATTCTAACACTTTTAACCTCTGAAACTCGGACATAACCACAAATGGATCCATCTTAGTAAGCACTGAGTTACATTCTCGTACCAATTAATTTACCAGCGTTTAAGGGGTTAATCGCATTGTATTTTCAATTGTCTGGAATATTGTATTATCAGTGCACATATCAAAGACATCACTCATGAATATTTTACTGTTTTCTGTTGTATAATGCATGGATGCTGTTGAGTTTCAAAACAGCTTCAACACAACTGCAATGTGTTTTTTTTAGTGCAAGCCCCAAAACACGATTAAGGAAATATTTTGTCGGGTCCAGCACAAGAACTTTCCTGAATCTGAAAACTGCCCAGTGCATTTTTTTTTTTTTTTTTTTTTTTTTAGCTGTTTGATGTGAATGGAGAATCTGTATTATGTTGTGGGAAGATATAAGACTGCAACCATGTGGGCAAGATCACTTCAGCAAATTCCATGGTGATATTCCAAGCTCTCCAGGACAGCAGAAAACACGTTCTCTGCCAACACTTGGGACAGGTAGAACACAAGAAGCTCTTTCTGGCTTCTTACTCTCTGTGAATTATAAAAGTCTAAATATTAATAAACATATTGCTTTGTTTGTTGTCATATTTGTTTAAATATGTACTGGAACCATGGATTAATAGGAACTCATGGAAACTCAGTTTGTCTCTCCACCTTTGTTGTAGCAGCTATCATAAAATCTCACGAGCAACAAAACCCCTGAAAACATTCAAACCCCCTCCATCCCGTTCTGAATCTGACCCAACGCTAATGTTGCCTCATCTTTATTACTTCACAGCTTCACCGATCGCCGTCCAGCCAGCTCTGGGACCAATTTTCTTTCATCTCGACTCTGTTTGAATCAGTGAAGCTCTGCGGCAAAAAGCAGGAGCTGAACCAGACTCATCTTGTTATTACAGACTGAGAAAACAGCACAATAGGCCTGCACGTTCCCAGCAGTATGTGGGTCATCATCTGTGCGTACGGCGTCTCTAATGTAGAATAATGACATTTTTCCAAAATGGATGATGCTTTGCGCACAAGAGAATAAAAAAATACAGAAAGTGTCTCCTCTTGTTTGTGAGTGGCTCCATGTTTACTGACCAAGATTGCCCAGAAGGGGGCAATATGTCATAAATTGTATTCGCGTATAGGATGGATTTAGACTCTAAATCCAATACGCTCTAAATTTTAGAGCGGATTCCTCCCATAATATAGCAAAAGCATCCAGACAAGGAACAGCCTGACTTTACTGCCCACACAGCTGTGTGTACACAGGAAGACTTGCAATAGAGGCAAACATATTTAAATATCAATATTGAGTACTGTCTGTGAGGGTGCTCTGTCTTCTTTCTTATAGTGCATTGCCTGTTATGCAAATCTTTTGATCATGATAAGGACCCTGAGTGTTTTTTGATAAATCCTTTGTGATGACGAGCTCTTTGAAGAGAGTTCTCCTCTGCAGTCTCATGTCTACACTCATAGATTCTTCATTCGCGTTGATTTTCATATTCAAATGCGTTCTATAGGGAGTCTGGAAGTCCCTCTCTCTCTCTATTCCCTCTTCCCCATTTGGAACTGTGAATGTGTGCTTTTTTTTTTAGATACACATCTTTGTTTCTGGGTTTGAAGCCCAGTGTGTGTGTATGTGTGTGCATGATATCAACTGAACGATGTGGTCATCATTCATTCAGAATCTGAGAGGGTGAAAACATTGAGTTGTATTGACAGAAAGCAACACTTAATACAACTGCTATTGGCACACTGCATGGAAAATTCAGTCAGGCTGGGTGTCCATGTCAAAGTGTTGAAGTGTGTGTTTTTATAATACAGATGAATCATGTCTCTGCTATGTGTCCAATCCAAGCTGTAGAATGTAACATTTTGTGAAGTTTACTGAAATCCGCATTACATCCTGGGAGGAATCCATAAAGGGGGGCCTCTGTGAAAAACAGAATCTCTCTAGAGCCTCCCACTGATGAACTCTGATGTGCGGAAAACCTTTGGGATTTGGAAAATACCAGTAGTTACCACCAGGGGAACCATTTCGTCTATTGTCAATCATGAATAATGTGCTCTGGTGGGAGGAGTTGCGAATCTGTCTTTGTATGTCTTGTGAGATCATTAAAACAATTTCAATCATGACATGCAGCGAAGTTCATCATCTTAATCATCTTCATCATTATCCATCTTTCATCCATCATCATTACTGTAATGTGGACAGCAGGTGTGTTTTCTGCTGCTGTTGTTGCTACTCATTGCTATTTTAATATGGCTTGGTTGTCACAGCCAGTGTGTAGGTAGTATGCATGTGTGTATGTGCACGCGTGTATGTGTGAGAGGGAGTGTATGTGTAAATGATGCTCCACCAGTTATATAACCTTACAGGAAGTGACAGGAAGCAGGATTTTACCGCGACGGTAAAAAAAATATGGCGTGGCATTGTCGTGAGGAAATCCTTGCTGATAATTGGACTGTGAAGGATTTTAAGTGTGAATCAGCCCCTCTCTCTGTCTCTCTGTGTCTCTCTCTGTCTCTCTGTGTCTCTCTCTCTCTCCTCTCCCATGATTAGCTGTACACAAATACAAACACGATGAATGAAATACTGATGAAACACAGCTGCTGATGATGACAGATCGTGTAAGCCCACTGGAAAAGGCCGATCGATTCAAAAATAGCAAAATTGCCTTATATCTTCTCTACATTTCAAACCCGTAATCAATTCCTGCTGCTGCGTCGTTTTTGTATGTATGAGTAGTTTGTCTCTACCAGAGACCTCTATGCCCAGGATTTATGTTTTGTATTATCTCTGTGAGATGATTTATCACCATGATGTTGCTGCGAGGAGAGCAGAGCAAAAAGAAACCAGCTTAGTTTTAAATCACTGCACACCACTGGGCGTTTAGCCATTAACTGCTTGTGCTTTACCCACAGAGGAAAGGAGAGACGCTCTGTCACTGCAGCTAAATACAGGACGGCACGCTCGGCCATTTAAGAAGTCTATTAAACACTTGCTGATCCGATACAAGCCTTCATTATAGCGATTGTCTAACTACGGGTGTCACATTGTGAGGCCTCAAGTCTGTCATATTATTCAAAGATCTAGACAACCCCTATATTGCCCCCATATGGCTATAGAGATGCAGATCCAGAGAAACTGACTCACAAAGATGTAAAATGCTTGAAAGTAGATCATTGAATTTGGATTTTGTCTGTTTTATTTTTGATCAGTTTTATATCTGAGAGGAGCAGGATGAAATATTTGCCGTATAAATATCTCTCTCTTCTTTTCATGTGACTATGAAGGACTCAATCAAGAGCGCATCCATGATATTATAGTAAAGAAGAATTGTCATTTTCTTGATTCTGGTGCAATGTTCCGCTGTTTCATCTGTTTTACATCCTCAATTTCCTAATGAGCTTTACAGCCCTTGTGCATTTTCTTTTTCTAAATATTTAATTTTCTTAATTTTTGAATTGGATGTAATTTCTGTCATGTTGTTTTTGTTATTATTATCATTATTGGAAAGAAAATGGATATCAATGAGCCTTCGGCGGACTGATTGCAGCTTTATTAAGCACTTTTTTCATCTTTGTTGAAAATTCCATGATAAACCTAATAGGTCTATATCAACTCTGATACAGATTTATCCCTGAATGTTCAACAAATGTATCCCCCCTCACTTGACTGCCAGCAGTACAGTTAAGACATCAAAAACAGATGACCACATACCAAACTCATCATGACCTTAGTGACACACAACTTACCATCCTCTAGGTTGTTGTTGTGCTTGTTACCTCCATTAAGGAGCTTCAAACTTTGGTATTTACCCCCAAGTGTGCCTCTTATCCGACTGTTGAGCAAGACGAGTTGCCAAAACAACAACCTGAAAGACTTACACAATAAAGCAGACTGGGCTGGAGGAAAATCACACTGTAGAGACAAAAGGCCCCTCCAGTACAAACATAGAGCCTAGTATGTCCACGATTCAATCCCATTTTTATATCTTTCTTTTTGAAAAATAAGACTGAGCTATTCCAAAACAACATCTTGAAACATTCTTGTAATCCTGTTTCCACAGTGATGACTTCCTGGGGCCCCTGTGAGCACGTGGATGCCCATCAAATCCTAAAATCACGCTGCTCCTGTAATGAGGAAAACCATAATGGCAAATCCTGCTTGGAGCATCCTCTCGCCATGATGGCTGCACCGGAGGGCATACGCACCGAGAGCAGGGGCGTTTCAGCTGGTGAACAGGCCTTCCTCATTATCTAGATGTGAGCGCCGAGAGGGTTGAATAACGCAGTGGGTTTGGACTTGCATTAATCATACTGTCACACATTTACTGGTCCACTCCAGAGACAGGAGCTCACATCCTATCACATGCTGATGTATTGAAGATGACAACAAATAGTGTCGACACTCTATATGAGACAGAATCCCAGTGGTATACAAATAAATTGCAGTGCAATGCTATAGGAAGCTGTATCTCCTGTTTGGTTTCCAGATGAAGGTTGCTACTATTTGGGGAATGAGTCTTGACCGTAGTCCTGCTTTGTCTCAGCAGTGTTTCCCGGCACTTGTATTTGTTCCATGCGTGGGCAGGGTGTTGCGATTTGCCCTCGGTGAGCCATTGCAGGTGCACAATCCCTGCTGTGAGCCTCACTGTGGCAATGTTCACATATTACTGCCTCTGTATTCATTTCCATCCAAATCACGCAGGGCGCACAAGGGATAAATGTAATAATTTGCATGGATATAGCTTTGAGAAAACAGTGTAATGAAAATCCCCTCTGCCCATGATGAAAAGCAAACTTAGATTAGGGGGATGAGAGGAAGAAAGTCTCAGTGCCTCTTGGTGTTTCTACGTCACTGAGGCAAGAAACTACAGTTAGTTAGTTGAGTGTAATCTTTATTTTGGTGATCTGGGACAAGAGCAGGTTCGAATTGGTTTAACATGAAGTATGAATGTAACATAGTTTGTAATACGTAACATATATCTGAAAAGGCTACGTAACAGCTCACTGCTTTTACCAACATGTCCTCGCTTTACAGCCGTAACATCACCTCTAAATTACATAACATACACCGAAAATGTTTTATTTCATACACCAGAGATAACTTAGAAATATCAAGCAGTTATTTAACAAAAATATAACTATGAAGGATATGAGGAAATATGTTATCAAGAGTGTTTGCTTCATTAAATAATCATTCTGTAGTCACAGCTGAGAATCTGATGACAAGAAAGGAGGAAATGAATTTCATCTTCTACTTCCTCCGCATTACAACATAAACATAATCAACGTTCCAATTCAAGTCCAGTCAGTCTGTACTGATAAGAGGAAACATCCACGGTGAGCATGAGGTGGCTGGTCTACATGTTACCCCTACACGGTACATTAGGGATGCTCTCAAATGCTACATACATTTTTTTCACCTTTTCGATAGTAACAAAATGAAAATGCTGCCTCCAGCTTGGTTACATCAAATTGTCTTTTTAGCAATAGAATAGAGTGCAAGATGTCAACCTCTGGAAAAAAATAATTTTTCACACGGGTTTTGGTTAAACTCTGAGGTAACTACCCATACATACATTTTCATAAAATTGTAGTTACAGATACCGAATATATCAAGATGCATTGTGGGGAAATTTGTATAAAATGATATCCGGCATATCTACAATAAAGAGACATTCAAGGGAAATGTAAAAGGCCATAGATTGCAAACTGAGGGTAATTCAAATGGATGTTTTAAAATATTAAATTATTTTTTATGCCCTTTTATGTGGATATATCAATTATTTATGGGATGTTATTGCCAAAAGGCCCAAATAATTTATCCAAAAGTCTTTATATAACTCTGGACTGTTTTTCCTTAAGTGTACTCAATTACCAATTAATTTTCCAGTGCCTAAGGGATTTTGAAGGACTATATTTAGTATGCTTGGAAACTTTGAATGAAAAATTAAAATGAAAACGTTTGGCATTTTCGCAATAATTTACAGAACATCCCAGAGATTATTGGTGTTAGTGAAAATGGGTCTCTGACCCAAGATGTGGTCTGTTGTAATGAATAATTTGAATTTTGTCTATATTTTTGGCCCAGCACCAATTTTGACGTGAATAATATGCCATATTTCCTTACAGCTTGTAGCCCAAAATGCTGTTAGAAACTGTACTCATATTTACGTTTGATTTTACTTGATACATTAGACTTGGTATACAGTATTTCTCCATAGTGCTTGTGCAACTTTCGGAGGGTAACTCCATGGTCTTTACACATGAAATTCAGTTTATCTTCCGGCGAGCAGTGTCGGGATGCAGTGTGAGGAGAGGGAAACCACTCACAGCATCACAAGGGTTATTTTACGTGTTTAACACAAAACGCTCAACGAAGCTGAGATCTGAACTATAATTTAATCTTCTTGACTTGTATTGGTGGCTCTAGTTAGATGGTGAATAGTAAATACTATGAATTTAATTTGTAAAATCAATGTACTTCCCTTTGAAGTATAAGATTAGAGTACTTCCTTGACTGTGGCACTTTTTTGAAGGATGGAACTGTTCTTCTGTGAGAGGTGAGTGGTGAAGCTGCTTTGTTTCGCATCCTGAACTTTTGTGATAAGTGGATATCTTCCTTTTGTTACATGTGTGCACTCAGATGTAAATAGTTGCTGGTGCTAAGGTCTAGGACTGCAGCGGTTGTGTTTCCTCTGTGCGTCTCAGGTAATTCAATTCATTTTCATCTATTAAATGACACAGGATGCTGTAACGTTTGAGGTCCATGGAAGATGAGCGCCGTAATGAAGGAATTTCTTGCAATTCTGTCTCTTAAAATAAATAGTGGCAGTTAGTTGGTAGTCACAGTTGTCATCTCACCCTCTCTCTGTCTCTCTGTCTCTGTCTCTCTCTCTCTCTGTCTCTCTGTCTCTCTCTCTCTCTATCTCTCTGGTTATAGGGAATTAATTTCATGAATGATGGTCCTCGCAAGTACAGCAATACAGATGTGTTTGTCCGTGTTTTTCCAGGAGAATCCATTTTTGAAGAATTTCACTGGAGCAGGCTGTCATCTTCACGTCTCAGCTTCTTTTGCTTGTCGTTCTGCAGCCTTTGAAGATAGCAGGACTTTTTTTTTCATGAACCTCTCTAACGTGTCTGCTTCTGTCAAACTTTGAGCTGGTAACACAGCAGTTGGAGTTGAGATTTACAGCAACACACCAGGCTTTTCTATTTTGACTAGACTGTACAATATAATCACGGTTGCAGGACTGACCCCCACACCCCCACACCCCCACCTCAGGACAGGATGAACCCTCTGACTTATAGAGCATAACTTTAGCTTTTGGCCCAAAGCTTAGTCACAGGGGAGGAATTTCACACTCACAAATTCAATTCATATTGATGAGGTGGCTGTTTGACCTTGCTGCGGTTGCTGCAACAAACCTGCAATTTCATTTATATGCCGTGTGATGAAATGCTGTGTTTTGCTACTGTAATTTTCTGTTCACTCATTCACTCCGACATAGCATGAAATATTCATGATGTCACCCACCTGATGCAACATATCTTCTCTAATTCCAATAAATCTGTTTGATGATTTTGAGCTTCCATGGGAGTTAAGTTATTCTGCAATGTAAGGGTCGATTGATAAGTTTGTACCTTGAGTGAAGGGCTGCAACAAAATTGACACTGTTCAAAGGTTTTTATTCCATACCATTTAAAACCAATTGTTTTCCACTCTCACAGAGGTATAGAGTTGCAATGTAGGTGGATTGAGTTTATATAGGTTGATTTAATTATTCTCAAAGGACGATTCTTTAAAAATGGTACAAACAAAAACAATAAAATGTTTCAACTGCTTCTGGCATTAAAATGACATCACTGAAATCATCGTCACAGACGACCTGCATTACCACTACAGACCAACAGGGGACCGCAGAACGCCGGTGAAAACTACTTTAGCTAGACCATTTAGTGCCTCCTATAGGATATCTGAAGACACTACAATCTTGAGCAGCATAGATTCATATGATTGGGTAAACTGACGTCAGTGACAGATTTTCTACTCATCTTCACAAAATAACACCTGACCGGATTGAAAAGTCTAAAAACGCTTTAAGACTTCCAGACCAAGTGAGTTGACATATTGGAGATTGTTTGCGGTGCAGCCAGGGTCTCAACGGAGACAAAACACTGAGGCTGGTTGTCTGAAGACACAGAGCCACAGGCAAACACTACTTTTTTCCCTCAGAATAAGCAGCCATAAACTTCAATCAGTTATGATGCACTGCAGCAGAGCACACCGCTTCATGTTTACTTGACCAAATGTAGAAACGTGAGAGTCACAGCAACGACAGCACATTTATTTTTCAGCCAACCACAGATGTGGCAGATGACAGCCGGCCAGGAAACATGGGAAAGACAATGAGCTGCCATCAGATGACGGCAACTAATTAGTGTTCTTTTCTGCCCTTGTGACTGTCTTATGATTAAGATGACGCACTGAATATGTAGATAATGTGAGCTCAGCGATGGTTAGATTTAGGTCAGGCTGCTGGTGGATGATGAGTTGTCTGTGAATTGGAGCAAGAATACATTTTGCATGGCTGCTGCTATCTGAACACTCTCAAGAGACAGATGTGAGGGACCTTATCTTCTCTGGATTACAAGTTCATGGGCTCTTGGTATTCAGATGGAGGAGCCCCAAAAGACTTCTCTTGGGATCATTTCTGTCTTTTACAGCTTGGCATTTTAATAGAGCAGCTGGAGGCATTGATCCGTCAGTCGATTCATTTGGCAAGTGGAATCTGAAATGGTGGTTTGTACAGACATGATGAAGCTAGAACATGAATTCATATGTTTCTGGAACTCTTGAGTTGGATGATGAAAATATCCATCCATCAATCAACCCATCCACCCACCCACCAATCAACCCATCCATCATACATTAATCAACTCTCTCCATCCATCCACCAACCCATCAATCAACCCATCCATACATTAATCAACTCTCTCCATCCATCCACCAACCCATCAATCAACCCATCCACACATTAATCAACTCTCTCCATCCATCCACCAACCCATCAATCAACCCATCCATACATTAATCAACTCTCTCCATCCATCCACCAACCCATCAATCAACCCATCCATACATTAATCAACCATCCATCCATCCATCCATCCATTCATCCATCCATCATACATTAATCAACTCTATCCATCCATCCATCATCCATCATCCATCATCCATCCATCCATCCATCCATCCATCATACATTAATCAACTCTATCCATCCACCCATCCATCCATCCATCATCCATCATCCATCCATCCATCCATCCATCCATCCATCATACATTAATCAACTCTATCCATCCACCCATCCATCCATCCATCATCCATCATCCATCCATCCATCAATCAATCCATCTATCCACCCACCTACCATTCAACTCATCCATCCATCATACATTAATCATCCATCCATCCATATATCATCATCTTCACATGAGTACAATACTATGGTGCTGGTGGTGCTGGTTTGGATTATTTTTCCTAAAACTCTTGAGTTTTCATTGGTTTCTGTGCCATGTTGGATTTGGTTGAGGAGTTTGGCGTCTGCTTGCTTAAGAGTGGCGCTGGAAGGGAAAACTCCTGACATTTCTGCCCCAATCTCATGTCTATCACATCTTGCCTGCACACAGCTGAGTTCCCCTGCTGTCACGTATATCTAACCAATACATCTGTCACAGAATATGAGAAATGCCCCTAGTATTATTATTTTTTTCATTAAACCATTTTTCACATGTACATGACGGCTTTCAATAAATCCAAAGATGTTGTTTTTTTTGTGTGCGTTAGGAAAAGTGATTAGAGACAATCATACAGTGACTTTATTGTGTGTGTGTGGCATTTCATAGAAAAAAAACACAGTTTTTGCACCATTCCGACCTTACTGAGGAAACTAGAACTACCTCAGCCCAGCAGAGAGATTTTACCTCACAATGTAAGACACTAATGTGCCTGGAAGAGCTCTCATTAGAGCTCTTAATGATGATGATAATAATCATAATAATAATAACGCTGTATCTCAGCTCATCTCAGCTACACATTACACATATTTAATCCCTGTGTTTAGCCTTAACCAACACTGCCCACCTTCTTTGCTCAGTGATGCAAAAAATGTTAAAAATTGTAATATGAAATAATAATAATAATAAAAAAAAATATTTTGTCATCTAAATAAAGACGTAAAAGCATCATATTCATTCAATATTATTCTCTTTTGTGAATATGGGCACACAGTTATTTATAAATGTGAAATCTTGTTTTAGAATTTTTTTCATTTTTGCAAAAAACAATGCAATAAATCAACTTAAAACTTCTTTCTTCTCTCTTTGCTAAATCTTTTTGGGTCCCCTTGATCCAGAGCCACGCCAAAATGTTGAAGAGGTTCTTCCCTGGGCCGTGCACCACTCTTCCCTTGTATCCAGCAGGTTTTAGCCAGAATACATATGTAACGTTCTGAAACAAAATAATAACCAAATTTCCTCTATACTAACAAAAAATGTCGTCACTGATGAACTTCCTCACATGAAGCATCAACACAGTGAGGGATTGCTGTTTCCTGTCTCCATCACTGACATTATTTTGGTGGAACGGCAGATGAAATTACATTTTCCCACTGCTCGATCAGCGTAACAGATATATTCCTGTTTCAGACACTGATCTGATGCACATGCATGTACACACACAAATACTGTACACACACATGGCTGCTTCAATCCTTATGATGGTTACATTCTACCTTTTCTCTCTCAGGTACCAGATGAAATGAGCCACAGACTGACACTCTCTCTTTCCTGCATGCTTGATGAAGCTCCATCCTTACATCATAACTGGCCAGTGCAGCAATTTGGAATAGTGCACATTTAAATGGAGAATCTAAGAGGTTTTGTAGATATTTTTTAAAGGATGATTAAATGCTCTCAACACATCAAATTATAAGACCATTAACACAGCTATTATGTCTCAATAATGTGTTCAGCCCTGATTTTCAGCTGAAGCTGTATTTGTTGATAAACTAATATCTCAAACATAGTGATGAAATATAATAATAATATAATGAAAATGAAGCCCAACCATATCATTAAGAGGTGATTTTTTTCTTGTCTGTTTTACCACATTTTGTTTAAGTCACAGAGAAATCCACCAGAGCAATGTAACTTCTTCAACATGTCTATACAAATCATCTTCTTTTCTTGAAATGGGAGTCAGTATCTTGATTAGATGCAGATTGTCACACAAATCAATAAATTACATACTATTCTACAAAATCTTTCTAGATATTATCGTCATGTAACCATGGTCCTCCTATAAACCCACCATGATAACCATTTGCAGTTATTAGTTTTTCACAGACACATTGTCGCAAGCAAATATGTGACAATGTTATCTTTTCAAAACAGTTGCAGTAAAAAGACTAATTGTACTATTTACTATTTAGATTATTCTCAAACAAGAAATAAACAAAAAAAAAATATGATATGTTATTGTCATGAACCATATACAAAATAACACGGACCACCAGAGGGGCATAGACCACCAGTTGAAACCCCCATGGCTTATGTGAGACTAAATATAGAGGTTGAAAGAAATCCTGATGTCACTTTACCTTCACCTATTGTCTGTGTTTGATGCCCCAAATTTTCTCTAGGTTTCAGAATATTCAGTTTGTGTCTAGTGGAGTGTGAGTGTGTGTGTGTGTGGGATCAGTGACTGTTCCCTCTTCAGTTGCTGTTGTGAGTGACTGCTGATCCACTGGCTGCTCCTCTCCTTGTGATGTGAACATGACTCTGGATGTGTTCTGTTTGCAGCAGCAGGGACAAAATGAGGAAGTGTCTGAGACAGAAAATGACAGATGTCTTTCAGCCTCAGCTGGTTGTTCATTGTTGATTTATGCCGTAGAGAAAATGTTTCTCTCAGGTTTTCAGACAACTTGAAGATGCTGAATGTCCACATTCAGTTCACATTCACATTTCCTCATGATCCTGCAGTTTGCTGTCTGAGCAGTAGTGGTTTTATATATCGTCTGACAATATTCAAAGACAAATTTTTGCATCCAACTGTTATTGTCTGTCACTGTGGGTCTATTTGCTGTCAATAATAAACAGATTTACTGAAATCATGATGGCCCAATTGTTTATTCTCTCATTCATCATTAATTCATTCACTCGTTTAGTAAGTAATCCTGTGTTTTGTGCACTCAAGCAAAACAAAACTTTACCCCAAAAAGTGACAGATGGCAAACTTGTCCTTGAATTTTTTTTTTGCTTTTTACCACGAATACTAATAACTGAAATAAAACCTACAAACAAACAAAAACTCCATGTTTAGCAGCAATCAGCCAGAGTCAGTATTTCATCTATGGTACACTCACAATATGCTGCTGAACAGCTGCTTATTTCAAAGAATGTTTGGCTTGTCTTGAAAGAGCTCAAACATAGATGACAGATTTTCTTCTATGCGGCTCATTCCATGCATTTTCATAAACAACCTTAGACTGGCAACAAGCAGATTTATGCAAATGTTCTCCCTTTTTCCCCATCAAATACATCCCTCATGTGTTCCGATTATCTCCTCAGACTACAAGTACATCCTCTCGATTTCCACACTGACCTTGTTTTCTTATTCATGGTGGTTGCAGTGAAATGCAGTCAATAATTGTTCTCTAACATGTTTTCACATTTTTGGAAAAATCAATAAAATATTCTCAAACCACTCCCACAACACCTGCTCTACCTCTGTTACATTTTTGATAAATTGTGACCACATGCACAGCTTCTCTCTCCACCCTATAATAATAGATTGATGAGTGATTCAATTAGATCCTTTTTTCTGCATCAAATTAACCATTTCATGCATGTTGACCTCTGCAGTGGATATTTTTTCTAAATAAAAAAAGAAATTGTAATTCAACCATGTAGGACCATACATCACGTTGTATTTGATTTCTCGTTATTTTTAGTATGAATGCATTTATTTAGCTTTATTCTAAGAAACTTAATACATACATGAACAGGTTAACCAGCACACTGCAAGATTGGAATGTGGAATGTGTGAAGAAGCTGAGAAAATCTGAACTGTGTGACTCCCTCCCTCTTTGTCCCTCCTTCCTTGACTTCCCTCCCCTTCTACCTCCTTCAAACTCCTCACACCTGAGTACATGGTTGACAGTTGCAGCACTGATCCCCCTTGTGGCTAGAGGTGATACTCCGTTGGAACTAAAATCAGATTCCATCAGTAGGAGGCACTAGAGAGAAATGTTTTTTTTTCACGAGCTCAGTCTATAGATTCTGACCAGGATGTAATGAGGATTTAGACAAATTCGATAAAAAAAGAAAAGAAAAGATTTTTATGTTACGTGTGACGTAAAAAAACCCAACCCCATCAACATTTCCACAGCCAAACTAACAACCACTAATTAAACTATATTCTTGTCCAGAAATGTGGACCATCCACTCAATCCCATGTCCCCTGTGTGTAATCAGTGCATTTCTGCTGATTTAAACTACAGTGCTTCCTACACTGCTCACATGTGACACTTGGAGAGTGATGCATCGCCTGTGGTATGGACCTCATGCAGCTTGTGAAGTGAGGGCCTGATGGAGGACGTTTCAGTGCGTATGTAGGGTTTGATTTCCATGTGTGTCACACTGAGATGGCCCTGTGAGTGTTTGTGTGTGAGCACATGAGTTATTTGTTGAGTGCAGGTTGTCTGTTCGCCTGATGGCACTGATTGATTTTTATGGGAAAAGATTTTTGCATGTGAGACCAAATAAGAAACAATCATCCAATGGTGTACAGTAATCGTCTGCTCTAAAATATGTCAGTTGATGAGGGAATACACACGGACACACACAAACGCGCGGGCACACACACACACACACACACAGACATGAAACCTGAATTAAAAAGCTTTGAATTATTCAATGGAAAGCCTTTGGATGAATTTCTCATCATTTCACCACGTTGTTCCACCAGGATGATGATGAAACAGTCATAGAGCTCCCAAGAGCAGAGCATCCATACACTCTCCATATATGAATATACTGTAGGTAGGAGAGAGTGTGTGTTTATTGTCAGTACAAACGAACCTCTGGCAGAGACTGAATCTGTTTGAATTTGAGGAGCTGTCCAGGTTCTGAAACAGAATCCAGAAACTTTTCCACTGATTGCCAAGAGCAGTGAGAGCTGGTGGCTTTTTGGAGGAACTGATGTCATTTGAACACAAACCGTTCATCCATTACAATTAACTCTGTTACTGGGGAAACTTGCTTTGGATTTGCATTTCCCCCTCAATCCCAACACTAAACACAAATAAATTGCACTTATAATAAATGGTTCGGAATGAATCAGAATAATTCAGCTGCTGTTCGTTAGGAAAACAAGAGACCCACAGGGGACAGCGCGCAGTCCGAGTGTTTATTTTCTCACAGTAATTTCCATGCAGACACCACTTCAACCAATTTGGAGCCAAATAACGATCCGCGCGGTCACCGATCGATACAGCTGGAATCTGCAACGAATGTCAGTCTCAGCGCCGCGTATGAGAGAGCGCAGACCAGGAGGGGTGGAGTTGAGCTTTTACTTTTCAAACGCTCCCTCCTCAGCCAGGAGAGCTCATTCCTAGCCCGGAGTCCGCACGCTCATGCGTCCTGACGCGTGATTCCACTTAGCCGGATCAATTCTCCCATCGTCGCGGCTTCCCGGCAAACTTTCCATGCTGTTGGCCGTTCAATGGAGAGCACTTAGGAGGTTTGTCTGGACTCTATCCGCCCCTGCTCGCCCGCTGCTCTCCCGCTCTCCGCGGCGCTCGAGGTGTAAGCGAGGCTGACTTGGACACACATGGAGGGAGACGTTATGGACAAGGTGGAGGCCACGGGGACGGTCGGTGACTTCGACACCACCAGTGGGAGCATCCCGGCCACCAAGGTGGAGATCACAGTGTCCTGCAGGTGAGTTCACTCTGCCGCCGCTGCCACCGCCGTCGTGTCTGCATGCGTCATGGGTTTGGGTAGATCCGTGCGCGCTTCGGGTGCGTTTGGCTGTATGGAGCGTGTAGACTGAGGATGTGATGGAAGAGTCACACGACGGGATAGAATTTAGAAGATTATTATCAAGATAGAAAATATTCAAATCAAAACTTTAAAATGAAAATGGAGGATTACTGAAAAACGCTGTGGGTGAATAACATGAAAGATGTACGACGCATGGAAGATATAAGTTCCCATTTGAATATTTAAACATTTTATTGCAACTTTTTAGTAATTCTAAGATAAGTGGTTTCTGAATTGTGTCAATGAAGTGCACGCTGCAGCTCTTCAAACCTTAAAACTTTATGCTTTACGTGAAAACGTTTTCATGATTTTCAAGACCCCCCCATCTCTTTCTCTTTCTCTCGCTCTCTCTCTTTCTCTCTTCCCCTTGCTGTGAGATTTTCCCCCTGAGGTGTATACGTGTGTGTGTGTCATAAGCTGTGCAGCTGTTTTGTAGACGTGGAACGACAACAATTTGCAACAAAAACACAAACACCAGTTTAAATAATGATTTTCAATATCCTTTTGTCGTTGTTGGGGTCAAATAAAACCAGTAAACCAGCTGTGAGTGTCACTGTGGGATCTGTCTGGGTGTGGCAGCGCTGCCTGCAGGTAGAAACCGAACAACATGCTGCTGCTGCTGCTGCTTCAGGAGCTCGGAATAATTCTTGCACTTGACTATTTCCAGGTCTGTGCATCGTTTTGTCACATTTCTCATTACTGTTATTGATATGTAAATCAGAATGGCCCCGCCCCATGTGTTCAAATTGTCATGTGACACATAGCGGAATTTCAAGTAGTCCAGGGGTTTTTAACCGGAGATCCGCCAAGGTATTGCAAGCTGTAAGTGGCAGTGACCTCTGTGATGATATTTTAATACGAGAAGCACTTTAGAACGGTTCAATGTTTTTACAGTATTGTTTTGTACACTGTTCTTTTTTTATTTCTTGTTTGAGAGTAATGAAATCCCTCTAAATAAAATGTTGTAACTCCATCCCCCTCTGAGAGTGGATTTTTAACATGGGCATACCTGTAGAATGAGATGAAAGGGACACGAGACTGTCCCTGTCCACCACTGGACTGACAAGAAGAGATAAACGCAAGTCACTGCACCCAAAATCTCACTAATAGGTAAGAAAAAAAAACTAGTCTCAGTCCCTGCCCCCATGCCCCCACATCAGGGGTCCCCGTGGTTGCTTCTGAGTCACGATATAGCCAAAGCCACCATCGAGCGTCATCAAAACGCCCATCTCCTGCTTTCCACCCTCATCTGCATTCTCCTCACCAGGTCAGCGCTCTCTCTCAGTTTCTTGGAGGGTAAATTGATGAAGTATGAGCTGCTGAATGTCTCGTCTCTCTCCTTGACAGACACTTTAACGTGGCAAAGTTGCGAAAACTGTCAGTTGGCTAACATTCTAATTCTGGATCTTGCATTGATCTGTTCCCTTTACACCAATTAACCTTTCTCTGCAGTGGACAGGATGGCAAAAGCTCCCAGCAGATCTTTTTTTTTTTTTTTTCCAGTTTGGAAAGAACTCGGGACAAGAGAGAAATCCAACTTGCTTTTGGCTTATTTTGGGGGAAACTGAGGCAAGTGTGATGTGAAGAAGTATAGGTGCTATGCATGTGTGCCGGTTCTGTTGTGTGTGTGTGCATGAGTGTGTGTTTAATCCATTGTGGGCACTTGTAGCTTCTGTTTTTGTTCTTTCTCTCCCCCCCCGTACCCACTCTTGGGGTCACTCGCGGTCCAGGCGGCCACAAATGTATGGGTGTTGCCACCATGGAGGGCCACCAGAACTGCTGCTTTAGGCATGACAGGGTGCAACTTATACCCAGATGGCAGGAAACCAGGGAGGAATGTGCCCACTGAAGGACCTGGTAGTGGACAGAATCAGGCACAAAGACATGGTTAGTAGGACCATTCATTGGGTCAGACTGGCTCTGTTTCAATTCACCGCAGCTACGACAGAGGATGACTGTAGGATGGTGTCCAGACTGAAGGGTACTGTGTGGGAGGTGTACTGGCAAGAGAGAGTATCTGGTTGGAGATTCCAGGAGTCTGGACGGAAGGTGAGGGTGAAGGCAAAGCAACAAAAGATGAACTCTGAATAGGCCTGAAGGGAGTTGAGACATTTCTCTGTCTGAATATAAGCTAGGGTCTTGTGATTTGACCATACAATGAAACGGTGTTCGGCTCCTTCCAGCCAGTGGCTTCCATTCCTTAAGTGTGAGCTTGACAGCCAGCAGCTCCAGATTCCCAACATTTTATTTCCGCTCGCTAAGTGACAGACAGTGGGAGAAGAAGACCCAGGGATGAAGCATCTTGACTGTTGTCCCTGATAAAGGAGCAGTAGGAATTGACAAAGGCGAAGGAATGGAGGAGCTTCTTCACGGATGCTGGTTTGGGCCACTCTGCCACCACCTGTACTATTTCAGGGTTAAAAAGTGTCAAAGCTGACACGAAACTCACACCTCTCTGCAATATGTAACATTTTCTCTACGCTCACAAAGGTGATTATCCAATTTGATCGCTTAAGAAATTGAAGAATCGAGGCTGGCACGGTCATTCTGGGCTGCTAACTCATCTTTAATCGACTCACGTAGTCCGTCAGAATATTGAGTCAGCAGCTATTTTTCCAAATTCCACAGAGTATTCGGCTACGCTGCGCAAAACCTACCAGAGAGAAAGTCTACACTGAGTCTCCCTGCTGATGCCCAGTCTAAAGCATTCCCCACAGGCAACCCCATGAGAGAAGTTATGTTGGACCCATCTGTATTTTAAGTGAGGGACTGTTGTTCAAACACAAGAGAGCACTGGATGAGGAAAGCCCTGCAGGTACCCAGATCTCTAATGCTGAGGTGGAGCGAATCTAGGGCTCTGTGGACTGTGGAGCTGGAGAAGCTGGAGTGAGGCAGCAGCAGGGAGGTTGGGCTGGGCGCCAGGTGGTGGAGGGAATGGGTGAACAATGTTGATTAGCTCTCTGATCTAGCTGATGTTGACTTGATTTCGGAGAGTCTCCATGACTTCACAGAGGGCTTGATCATGTTGGCACATGAGGGCACCCTGTTTGTCGAGAATCTGACGGATGATGTTCATATCTGCTTGGTCCGTTGTGGCCAGACTGTTCGGACTATACTAAATATAAAGAGATGGAAACAGAACAGTAAGAAAAATGGCAGGCTGAAATTGGATAGATAGTCAGAACATATGGTTCATACAGTTCACAGGTAGGTAGATGAAGAACTGTGGACAAGACTTAGGTTACCAGAAATTGGATTCAGATCGGGAGTTAGACCAAAGAAAACACATATAACAATGTTGATATGGGAGGGTGAAGAGCCAGGGTTGATTTACTGGAAGGAGATGAGCTGACAGGCGACACGTGTGCAGGTTAAGTAGGGACCCCACACCAACACACAGCCACAGACAGAGAAACAAATAGGGGAGCACTGGAAACAGAGAGGAGAGGAAATACGAGGGAACATTGGGAAATCTGCTGGAATAGGGCCACAACCGTGACACTTGCTCCAGGAAACAGTTCAACAGTTCACAGAAAATTTCATTTTCTGCCTTCCCCTGGTCCTGAAATACTCTCCGCTTCAGATGCAAATACTTCAGGCTTGCTATCTTTGTCTTCTTCTTTGCTATTCATGGTTTCTTCCAGGGACACTGGACATCTTAAATGCTGCCAAAATACCACATGCAACTGTGGATTCCTCTATTTGCATTGTCAAATAGAAACACTGGGTTGTACGGACGAGAGGCACAGACACCACAGCTCTGTGTAATTGATTTAGTAAGCCTGAAAGCTCAGAGATTGCAGCGCTCATGGAATTGAATTGTGCAGCCCTACAGGCTCTCTCATTACCAATATTACATCGAGCCACCCTGACACACTGGTGGTACTGAAACACACAACTCCTTATCAATATAACTGCATATACCACTGTGACGGTACATTGTTTCTCATAGGGCAGGCACTGAGCCGAGCCCGGAACATCTGCTGCGTCTTAACCGTGAGGGCGACCCTCCAACTCGACGATGAGAACCCTCTTCAGACTCAAGAGTTCTCCATTCCTCTATGCCTCATGAAATATATGCCAGTGAGTACACTGGCAGCAGTTTTGTGGTGCACACACGAGCTTGATCCCACTGATTACGCGGCAGTGATGAGCATGTTTATTAGTTAATATTTCAGCATCTCTCCTGAATATTTCATAAGATGTCTGTGCAGTTTGCTCCATGGCGTTTAATTATGAGGCATGTAGTAAATATGAATCCCTTTGGATTGTAGAATGTTGCCCTTTCTTTATCCCAGCTTCACAGAAAGTCTCAGAATTCCCGTTCAAAATGACTTATGGGAGCTGGGACCAAAGCCCTGTTGTGTATCTAAATAACCACTCTGAGGAAGGCTTTCCAATTTTCTCTTCTGCTCACTGGAAGAAAATGAACATCGAGAAAAGTCACAAAGCCCTGATGGTTTAGCACAGAGATCATCAATTGACCAACTCTGTATTTCTTTCTTTCTCTCCCTAGATCCATGTACGGAATGTACACTTCTGGCACTGTCTAACTAAATACTATCAGGTATTAAAAATAAAGTGTCATTGCACCTTTTATTATGGAGTGGGATACCGAAAATCATTGGTGTGCAATTCTTTTTTTTGTGTATAACACCTATTGTGTTATTCTAGAAATCCTTCATGTCATCGATTAATCTTCAGTTTGATTCATGATACCTACTGAGCTAGAGGTCATGTGACCTGCTCATGACATATTTCAAGGTTTAGTGTCGTCTACAAATTCATACTCCTAATTCAGACTTGTACTTGTGTTAAGGAAGCCTGAAATATGAAAAATACAACTTATAAGTACAAGATGTGAAAATATACGCTATTTGTCTTTGTTACACAAATTTGGTGATTTTAAGAAAAAAAATGGCAAATACTCCCAATCCATATGAACAGTACAATGGCGTGTATGTTAATACCTGATATATTTAAGTTAAACAGTACCAAGAAGTGTTTACCTCCCTGGGATACAGGGATCATTCAATGTGTATTTTCCTGCAAATCCATACTTAAACACCGCCAATCGAATCCCATCAGAATCAGACAAAATATTTGTACTATCAGTAAACATCTTATGATCCCTTTTGTCAAGAAAAGTTTATTCTTCCCAATTCATTTTAAATTCTGTTTGCGTTTTTTATATCTCTGTGACCAAGGGAGCAATTGAACTGGTTGATAACTTGACAAATACGCTGACGATTCTTGTCAGACCTCAATGAAGGTAACACAAATTCTTGGTCTGAAAATTTTTTGTTTTTGTTTTTGAATCTATACTTTTGTTTGTTGGTTATTGGAGAGTCTTTGAATGATTTGATTCTACTGTTTTTGTTAGTATAAACAACATAGCTCAGCTTAACTATGGGGGGGGCCTCTTTTAGACGCAGAGGGGCCTAAGCTTTGTTTTTATCTCTCTCCTTCTTGATAAAAAACATCTACACAGGGATTATTACATAAAATTATTGTTAAATTGCAACCCCCAGCACTCGCGGCTAAAATTGGCTGACAAAGCCTCGCTCTGTTGGTCAGCACTCATCTTCCCAGCTGACCACTTGAACATCAAACTTTATCAGCACCTAGTGCCCATTTCATCAGCGGGAAGACATTCATTCTTCCTCCTCTTCGACCCCCTCCCATTCTCCTCTGCTGCTTTGAAACTCACTGTAACCATTCATTTGCCATGATAGATTGTTTAGAGAAGCACTGCATCCAATCAATGCATCCCATTGCTGGGGGATCTAATTCAACTGGGTCGTTCGGCTCCCCGGGGATTCATTACCTGGCGATGCACACTGCAAGGCTGGAGGAGGTCACATGACTGCCAGCATCCTGTGACAAATGCTTGCAGGAGAGCATCCCTGGCACATGAGACGCGTGATTACTATTCCCGAGGGTCAATCTGAAAACTTGTAGCATGGATCTGTATGTGGAGCCTTCCCGAGGCGCTCGTTGTCGTGGAATAAGAAGGCTTAATGGAAGGCATCAGGATGATTAGGTTGTGTGGTATTGCTGAAGTCTGTCAAAAACAATTGCCTGACCAGATGAATTGGGATTCGATCAATGAGCAACCAACCTATTGATCATTGAAATGCATTGTTGTGAACCTCAGCTGTTTGCTTTCTCTTAATAGCTGTTGATTGCATTCTGTATTGTTTACCCATTCAATAAAACACTGTGACCTGGTTTCCTGGTCGAAACGTTCTGTTGTTTTGCACCGGTGTGAATTAAACTAGTTCACACTGTACAAGAGCATAAAATATTAATAAAGATCTCTCAGTGTAAGAGAGAAATTTCAATTTGCGGTGTTTAACTGTCACTCTTTTCATGCTCTGTTCTGGGTTAAGACTTACCAGAGGCAAGCTCTGAGCTTTTATCTTCCTGCGTGTCTGCCACTGATGTGGCACATCTGTTTTGGGGATTGAAGCTGGTAGACACGGCGATGCTAACACAGGCAGATTTTTGAGAGTGTTAAGATTGAAGCAGGTGAATCTCTCAGGTCGATGAAGCAGATAATTATGCATGAACCCCTGACACAGTGAAAATGAGTTTGGAGCCCAGGCGCTTGGCTTGTGATGGTGTCGGTGTTATTAATACATTGGTTTGAGATGTATGGCAGTAGAGGGGGATTCCATGCAAATGCAATCACAATGCCGTGCTAGTAGTTTATGACTCCGCATTTTGTCTGTTATCTGAAAATGTTGATTGGAGTGGCAGGTAAAGGTCAAGAGGGCGATGATGGCAAATGAAGACACCCCTTTTGGGCTCTGAAGTATCAAGCTTTTGTCACTTCTTTCCAGAGACGTTCAAGGGTGACTCATGCACATCCATGTCAAAGTAAATATTCCACCTTAATAGGGCCCAGAAGGTGTACAGTAAGAGCTGCTGGTAGATTTGTACACAGTTTGTCAGTTTTGCTCAGTGAAGATTGCCCCACATTATGTTCCATATGGTGAAGATCTGTCAGTGACAGGCTTCACCAATGTAGACATTACTGTCAGATTACTGTCAGACATACTGCAACAGAATGTGGAATGCTGTATCTGTTCGACACTCATGAATATGATACGATATGAAGGTACACACTGATTCTTATTTCAGCATTTTGACAATATTGGATGTCTAAGTATAGTATTGTGAACTGATTTATTTATTGTATTTTTTTAATTGTTATGTTTGATTCTTGAATATCTGCAAAGTGCTTTTTTTGTCTCTGAAGACAAAACAGTTCAAGTTCCACACAGCAAACCTCTGGCGATAGGGGGCGTAAAGACACACTGATAATAAGAAGCAATGGGCTTATCAAATTGTTATGATGAACATGTTAGCAAACGTTGTACACATGCAGCAGACCTGCAGCAACATTAGACATCCACGGGAGTAACATTTCTGTTCAGCTAAGGAATTTGCGTCCAATACTAAGTTTCGCTGGAAGATGCTCAACCTTCTTCACCAGACATTTGTTTAATCGTCTCAGTCTTCTTTTGGTGAAATGTAGCCCTAGGTCATGTATACTGGGAATGTTGCACAGGTGTTAGGTTAGAACCATAAAGAGACAACCCTGCATGTTATATACTCTGGAAAGTAGCTTTAAACGGAATAATAAAATATTCATACGAAATATTTATAATTTAGCAAGACAAGTGATAAGGTGCACAGCTGGAGCGCCTCCCTGTCCTTGATGTGTAAGTGCCTCCTGATTGGCCATGTACATCTTATAGCTCACTGGATCAGCTGAAGTCTTAAATAGTTGAGTATAACACATACAGAAAAGGCATTAAAAATGTATTTATGATTTTTTTAAAAACCCAGTGCCGCAGTTCCCTTAATTTTTGCAAGCTATGGCATTTCTTCTTTATATAGATGAACCTGACATGGTGGTCACCTCTTAGGATCAGGTGTTTCTGTGTTGTGGTGAATGATCTCTCTCTCTCTCTCTCTCTCTCTATATATATATATATATATACTGTATATATACATATATATATATAATAACTGTGCTCGTTAATGTTTTTTGGTTCTTGCTCATCGCAGCTTATCAGCACCTACCTGGTGTACAGTGCGTTCACCTATCGAGGCGCAAAGTGTGCCCACCACCAATTAGACAGCTCTGTGCTTCCACCTGTTACTATGCATCCTTTGCTAACCTCAATTAGTGGTCTCCTCTGACGCTTTGGATGCTTTAATGAATCCTATCGCCCTGTTCACTCCATTCCAAATCAGACTAAACCCATACAGATGTTTTCGCTGACAATTTCGTTGTTATTTGCTGCAAAAAAATATGACTTGGGGAAACCAGTTGTTAGTCGACATTTGAAGTTCTACACACTCAGACTGTGAGTTCCACTGTCAGTGTGTCTTTTTGTGTGTGTGTGCTTGTGAAGAGATCTGCAGCTTGGGTTTCTTCAGATGGAACAGAAAGATGAAGTGAAATTGGCGTGAATTCACACTAGGCCAAGCGCAAAGTGCTCTGCCAGGGTTATAACAGCCATATTGTATCACAACACATCCCCTCTCCCCAAGCTGCTCGCCAAAAAACCTCTGCACAAACCCGAATCTGTCACTGTGTGCAATTAGCAGTGATATTATTCCCTGGCCTGACCCCCAAAACCCAAACGGATACAGCAAGTGTGTACTGTCATTTACTGGAGTAACAGAAGAGCCGTTTTATAACCGAAATGCTGTCGCGGCTCGCAAGACCGCTGCCCAGGGAGTCGACCTGGAGAGATCCCAGGTTGAGCTGAAACTGAATAATTAAACAGATGGAGAAGAAGACACCTGGTGTCATCACTGTGAAGGTCAGCAGATGGATCTGTCACTAATAAAGGGGGCAGATTGAGTGTTGGCTGTAATGGAGGGGAGGCTTTTGAGATTCAGATAAAAGCAACGTTACTCACTATCATCATCTGTCACCACTCTGGGGTGCATGCAAGCAGAGATCATTGCCAGTAATGGAACAGAGGACAATATAACTGCCTTTAGGAGCTTCAGTTTTCATTCATTTGTGCAAGAGTGTGTCTGCTTTTATGTTTTGTTTTTTTGTAATTTCCACTAGAAGTCTTCCATAAAAGGATCTTCTGAACTCCCCTGTACAATATTCACATGTACATTTTGCTGAAATGAAAAGCACCCTTGAGGAAAGCTGTTTTATTTCATTCCAAATAAATGGACGCCTCAGGTTTGCAAAAGAACAGTTAAACTCGGCTGTAGCATACGTCCTCCTTGTTTGACTGTCTGACCCATGAGAAGCTCCTTAAGGGCAAATTAGGGGGAACGTTCCCTTCTGAGTGGAAGGAAAGTGTCTGTCCTTGGTCAAAGAAGACAGGGTGGGAGCGAACGTGAGAGAGTAGACTTGAATTCACAATTACAAAAGAGTCTGAGCCTATAAGGCTTGGTCTTCCTGTAAGGCAGCAGGGGATTTGATTTACAGGCCTGCATTTACCTGTCCTTTTAAGAACCAATGAGGCAGCAGATCCCACCGGCTGGACCAGATTCAAGGCTATTTAAAACCTCTTTTCACTGAGTTAGATGCTACTTCTCCAAGGTGCCAATTATGACTTTGACAACTTGAGGTGAGGGGTAGAGCATTAAGAGAGTGCTGACAATGAGGCTCGGCGGGTTCATGCATTAATTCCCACATTTCTAAGATTAATGACCAGCCACATGAACCAAGGAGCTGTTCAAATATCTCCAGGGAGCTCACCAAAAAGGAGCCGCTGTTCTTATTATGTACTTCTAAATTAGAGTTCAGCAGCTAAGTCACCACGAGTGTTGAGGGTTTTTATCGGGTCAAACTCTTTTTAAATCACATTTGCCCCCCAGTTGAGGCCTTTATCAATATTTCATGCAATCATAATAGTTTTTATGCCACATTTTCGTAGCCAGAGTGAAGCTTGGAGAGTTGGTCGAGCCGAGCACAGCAGAGCAGGTGTATCATCTGGGGCTTTGCTAATCTGGTGTTTATAGCTTTTCCAGCTGCATTACTTCTTAATTAAAGTGCACGTAACTGAGAAATAGAAATGAGTCTGTTGAATTTGCTTGTTAAGTCATTGATGAGTAAACAAACATCTCTGTGCTTGCCGTAATTAATCAGAGAGAGAAATCAAATCATGAATGGAATGGAATTCAAGTAAATAAGAAACAGAATCGGAGCTTTCACCTGTATTTGGTCATATTCTGTATATGACATACGGAAATGAAATTTGATTACTGCTTTTAACCCATCCATACAGGAGCAGAGGGCAACTGTAAGCACGCAGGGAGCAACTCAGGGTTCAGTGTCTCGCTCAAAGACACTTTGACACTTGGACAACAGGAGGTGGGGACCAAACCGTCAACCCTATTGTTGGAGGACGACCCGCTCTACTGCTGTGCTCACTTTTGTTTGCTCCACATCTAAAAAATGTTCTTTCTTCACATGTGCTTAAATATTAAATGCTGCAGTGATGGTTGAGATTTCTACGCTGAGTTTAAATCTATGTGGAGCGATCAAGAGGAATATGAGGCGTCATATTTGCAAAATTAATTCTCACATTTCCAAATTTGCACTTGCAGGAAGATGTGTGTTTATCACGGGAATAAAACCTCATATCTGGTATTGTTACTTTTGCCTTAATTTTTGCCAACTTCACCTACATCCAGCTACTAGGATAATGATCTCATCTCATCCTGCTGAGAATTTTAGTGAGACGGAATTAACTTAAGAAGGGTTGCATTACACGTCAGTGAAAGCAGATGGATGAGTTCCAGTAGAGCAGCGCTGAACTCACTGTGGACGTGGGCACAGGACACTGGAGGATACGTGTGTGTCTGCGCTGTGAACCGTTAGATAAGAATAGATATGTTCAGAGTGATGTGATGTATAGCAACAAGACATGCCGGAGGGCTTGTTTTCTACCCTGCCCTCACAGTAACAATGCAGTGTTCTGTGGGTTCCATACGTGGAACCAATTTAGTCACACATCCTAAATGTCATAGTGTGCCCTATACCCTACACCCCATGCCTATGGGGTGGGACAGCTGACCAAAATCACTTTTGTGTATTACCAGTGCTAGATAAAGTACCTCAAAGTTATATGTGATAAAGTATACATACAGTAGCTCATAAAATGAGTTAGTTCAGAGTAAAATGGACCCATGAGAAAACATACTTAAGTAAAAGTCATTTAGCTGCTGTGAATTTGACTTGAATATAAAAAGCATGTTTTGGATAATAACTGTACTTATGTACTAAAAGATTTTGAATTTCTGGTCCTCACAGTATCACTTAAACCTTGTGATTATCTAACCAACTAAATAACTAAGTAATCTCAGCCAACACACCACATGTCTGAAGATAAATAGCGACCGCATGCTCCGTGAAGAAAAGCAGTAAGTAATCACTTCGTTGAAGCTTTTCAAATTTCGTTTAAAGATACGCTTGAACTTTGGAGGACGCTTTAAATGAGTTAGAGTCCTCTATGTTGTGTTCTCTTTTTAGTTCATATTTATTCAATCAATCTATCACAAACAGGAAGAACTCAAACTGATTCAAAACAACTCATGGTAGAGTTGTAGGGACCTTTTATCAGCATCATATTTTCAATAGAAATAAATTATTCAGATTCTTTTTTTTCAGTATTTTCCATATTTCCATATTGAAAACATCTCCTATTTAAGAATTAATTTTGTAACCACTAACAAACCTGTTTGGATAAAAGCAGTGAAGTACTGAAGTATATATAAGAAGAATGAATGAAGAATGGATAAAGAATAATATATTTTCCTTACATGTGTTTAAAGTAATAATTAGCAAAAATATGTATACTTCACTAATGTACAAAGTCTACTAAAAACATACTATACTGCAGTGAAGCATTTTTGCTAAATCACTTTTGACCACTGCATATTTTTCGTGTTTGTGTGTAACAACAACTCTATCATTCTCTAAATCCTCATCGTCGTTGATTGAGCTTCGGTTCGATTGATGCTACCTGTTGACGGGCTGATGACGTCTTCTCTCTTCTGTAAATTTGTACTCATAATTCAGGTTTGTACTTGTAATAACAAACCTTAACCTTAAAAAATGCAATTGGTAACTACAAAATGCAAAAATATGTCATGACGGTTCAATAAAAGCACAAATTTGATCACTTTACACACAAATGATTTTGACAGCTCGCCCATTCCCTGAATCCAATGAATACAAAAGTGGATGCTTGTTAAAGTTTGTATTTTCAAAACTTTCCAGATAAAATACAAATTAATTTAAAAAAGACAGACAGATACACGTAGAGTCAGAGAGCATAAGACGGTGCTGTCTGAGTTGACATTTACATTGCCTTTACGCATTTGGCAGACACTACATCCAGAGTGACTTACGCGGATATCGACAGGAGCAATTAGGGGTTGAAGGTCTTAGTCAGAACAGCCGTGGCTCTCAAAGTCAACAAATTTGAGACTGGAGTCTAATCCATGCAACTTGAGTCCATAGCCTCTGGTAGTTTCTGTGTTGCGTAAGTGGGATAAAATGATGGATAAGCTAATTGTCTGAGCACAATGAATACTAAGCAGTAACAGGTGGATATGAAGAGGCTCTTAGTCATGGATGGCTTTGTCATCTCCAGTGATAATTACGCTGACAACGTTCCAACTGTAGTTAGGTCAGCCTACAGCTAATGGAGACAAGAACCCAAATGATGCTGCATCCATTATCCCCGTCGACAAAAGACTTTTTAGGCAGGAATGCAGAATGATATTTACATGAATGATATCTTGTTGCTATGATTCAGCCGTGCAATCTCATCTATATTCATTGAAATCCTCTCATTGCCGAAAGGGAGGCACAAGGATTGCTCTGTGCTCCGTACAAGTTATTTATTGACAGTGCTCGTGATGAGAACTGTGACAAATTTATAGAATTTTGGATTATGCTTGTATGCTAATGAGTTCATTGGGGCCATCTGTAAAATTCCCATCCAATAAATTGATTGAAGTGATTGAGTGTAGGAACTGCACATTGCCATTTCTGAGGTAATATCGGATTAGATATTGTAAAATGAAGAGATGCCAAAGAACTCATTATATTTTCCTAGACAAACAAACAAAAATGCAGATTTTGAATTAGTCAGTGAGCCAATTGTATTGTCTGTCTGCGTGAGATGCGGTGGATGATGATCAATGTCAGGAAACTGGATAGCTCTACCATGGAGAATTTAGGGTGTTGAAATAGCTGAAAAGTGAAATTCTGTATTACTGTCAAGTCTCCCTAAATCATTTATTATACTATGAAATATGACCGTAGTCTGGTTTCCTTGACCTTGATGAAACTGAGAGAGCTACAAGCGGAAAGGGTGCGAATGTGCAGGTTTTGTATAGCCATGCTGCTGTACTTTGAAAGCAGTGGATCATCCTGAAGCTGCTAAGATTGTGAAGATGTGAGGCTCGAGGATGCTGGAATGAATGCGGGGCACGTTTTCAATCCATCTTTCTACATGTGGATGCATACTGATCACCTTGTTCCATGTTGGGGCCACTGCTGCTGTGATGTTGCGGATCCAATTATGATGGTGCAGTTTTGATGCTTGTGGAGAGTTTACAAACTTTAACACTCTTTTATGGATGTGATTTAAAATGAAGCAAGATACAACGGTTAAGCAAAATTCACCTTTTTTTATCCTTACCAAACAACTTGCAAATGACTGAAAATTTGATGAAATTAATGATTTTACAGTAACATTGCTGTATCACTGTAAATCTATGGCCTTGTTGACTCTGCAGTCACAAACGAACGAACGCATGAGCAGTACTTGATTCCCGTCGGGAAATTAAAACTAATTATTTGCATTTAACCCATCCTAACCATGAGGAGAGGTAGGCAGCACAAGGGCCATGGCTGGAGCGATTAGTCTAACACACACGTTTGTTTTAGGCATGCACACGAACTCAACACACCTTCCTCTCTACATCAACGTCCCAGTGGCTCTGCAGTATTTACAAAACTACATATTTTGTTGAATTTTAGTTGTATTTGTAATCGTTTGGGGGAAAGTCACCTGGACTACATTTTAGCCAGATGGGTTTGATCATTCTGAGGCAACAAAGAAAAAAGAAAAAACATGTACAAATACAAACAATGTCAAATATGTTAACTGCCAATGGCATTTAAATGAGATTGTCCAAGCCATCCAAGAAAGGGCTTTTCTTGAAGACGTTTCGCCCCTCATCCAAGGGGCTTCTTCAGTTCAGAACTGAAATGTCAGAACAAACCAGCGAATTGTCGTCAAGTATCTATGATCAAGTCCAGTTGCCCTCGATTCAATCCTTCTTGGATAACCATGACCTGGATGGCGGAGAACCTTCACAGACATCAATCAAGTAATTGTCACAGACCATCTGTAACACCTCCATGGACCACCAGGGGGCTGCGGACCCTCAGTTGTAAACCTCGGGATTAGCGTTTTTAAGGGAAATTAGATGGGCCTTTGCAGATTACAAACCTATTAATTATAGACATAGAAACACGATTAACTGCATTTCAGCAACTTTTTTTCCACGTAAATACTTCTTTATTCCTTTATATATTTGATATTTGACTACTTTTTACTAGAATTTAAAATAAAACGTCTTGAAGGTGGACCAATCGATGATAACCTCGGGGTTTAAGATGTTAAAGTTCTCACGCTTACTCTCATTCTTAATGGGTTTAAGTTAACTAACTAAGTTAACTAAGCAGTGCTCAGTGTTTTATCGCATGATAAGATACACAACAAGTAAGAGCAGCAAACTGTTTCGGTCAGCCCTGTGTTGTGCTTCCAAGTTGGATTTATGGGATGGTTCAAGTGCTCTGATGTCTCCCTCTTGGCAGTAGGAATCGTAGGCGTCTGATCTGAGGTTCTGAAGTTATGATATAACATATTTACTGCCAGTCACTGTCTTCATCTTATTTATTTTTGCAGGTTCTCCTTCTCCTCCCACACATCCACACCTTGTGTTTTTTATAGATGTACTTGAAACTCTGCTAATTGGCACCATGATGTTTATAATAGTGATTAACTCCAGAACCTTTTCCAAGAGGTTTACCTTTTATTTGCTTTGCACTCTATAGATAGATAGATAGATAGATAGATAGATAGATAGATACTTTATTAATCCTGGAGGAAATCCAAGTCTTCCAGTAGCTGCAACAACAACAACAAAACATCAACAACAACAACAAAAATAATGATAAAAAGTAGCACAGAACTCGTGCATTTCTGTCCGGTGTGACAAATCCATTATTGTTTTCCAGTTAGCTTGTGAAATCTGTAAGGTGACTTATTTTTACACAGCAGACATATGCAGGACCATTATTTGGCATTCAGCTCAACAAGACTCACTTGTGTCACAGCTGTTGATGTAACATTTCAGCTACTTAAATTGCACTTTATTTGTAATACAGTTTTTTTGCAAACACTTTCTCAAGTGGTAATGGTAGTTTTCCAGCAGCTCAGCCTGTGTGTGTCCTCTGTGTCTTTACTGAGCTTTAATGCGCTGCTCACCCAGAAATGAAAATTCAAGGACAGTGGGGTTTATGTGGAATTAAGTGTGGTTGTAAATTACCATGCAATTATCCTGTAGAACCTGGCATATTAGATCAGTCCACTCATGAAAGGAGACAATATGGCTTCACATTAATATTGTGAAAATTCTGTAAAAAAAAAAGAAAGCTAAAAAAAGAAAAATAGCATTTGACGTTTGATCATTTAGTACAATTGATTCTGGTATAACCTTTAAAAAGACCCATCTGTTCAGACTAATATGTAAAGAAACAAAGAAAAAATACACCAGTACAGTACTTAGTAGATAAATTCAAGCTCATCTGTAAGGTAAAGTTTGAAAAGTAAATAAAGGTTGAAAAGCTACATTCAAGTGATTGCTGACTGATTTTTCTCATGAAAGATATGTTCGAAGTGTTGGCTATCATTTGGTTATCATGTTGTACGTCACGTTTTTAAATGCATTCTTCATGTCTATGTGTTTCACTCTTATGTATCGTTTCTTGCTGCTATGTCTTGTATTTATTGGACTGTTAAGCACCTCCTGATCGTGAACGTTTTGGTTTGTTCCTTTTTTTTTACAGGAACCTCTTGGATCGAGACACCTTCTCCAAATCTGACCCACGTAAGCTCAAATTATATTTTTCCATATTTTTCAACGTGCAAATCAAAGCCAAACTGCCCTGAATTAAAAGATCACTGCAATGCAGCGAACATTTTCCTGTGGGAAATTTGACTAAGAATGCACAAGAGGTACATTACCTCATCTCCTTTTCGCGACTCTTTACTTTTAGTTTTGCTGAGCCTAACTGTGATTCAAAGTGTTCCTTCAATAACCGCATATCATTTGCACAGTAATGTGACAGCCTTTCCTCAGCAAGAGCTACAGAATGTACCATAGTGCATGCTGGGTATAAAAGGCAGCCTTTGAATACAAATAGGTATCTTTTGGTGAGACACATAGGGAAGCGCTATAAAGGCATTTTCTTTGATCCTCCCTGGGGAGGGAGGATGGTGGGGACATTTAACATAATAGGATGAAGGTTCAAGCCCTCTGTGTAAATAAGCCACTTGTTTTTTATTCGCCTGAAGATGAACCTTGGGATATGACAGCTCACAATGCATTTCCTTGCCTCCGTGTCATTTGAAGTCACAGAATGAAATCGGGAGAATCCCACTGTTTGGAGATTGTGTGCTGATTGCACAGCTTCAATCCTACACTGCGTGTGTGTTTTGTGTAAATAATGCCCAGAATCTGATGTGGTGCAGTGCCATCAAGCCTGGCACTTCATTATGCTGTCAGGGTGTGGATGGATAATTAATGAAACATCAAATAAAAAACAAAACAAAGCCCGACACTTGATTGAGATTGTTGTTCTCTCTCTCTCTCTCTCTCTCTCTATCGCTCTCCTCCTCTCCTTTTTTTTCTCAGTGGTTGTGCTGTATACCCAGGGAGTGGAGACTAAACAGTGGAGAGAGGTAAGAGATCACTGTCGCTCTTCTGTCAACATGGCTCAACCAGCCCATCTCCCCTCAGTTTACACCCCCGCCCAGCCCTCTGAAGGTAAATGCTGTGACTGCCAATCATTTGCGATCGATAGATCCCTACAAATATCTGTGCACAGGTCAGCAAAGTGTTGGCCGTGACTGATTGGCCGATTAAGGTGACAGCTACATGTATCGATAAAGATCCCTCTGGCTGTTGGACACTGACTTTTAATTAATACAGATAAAGCAGAGGAAGGCCGGGGACCACATCTGTAAGCAGGATCCATCTGGGATTATCATGTCCAGTGAATCTAAATTAATGGATATATACAGAAAAGTGGCACCATCGAACCTTTCTTTGTGAAAATCTACCCAGCTGCTGTTGTGACAAGAAGTGGATTCTTTTTCTTTGCTATCACAGTGAAATCTGGTTTTAACAGCAGTTCTGCGTTTATTGATTCCGCGGTGGTGTAAATCCACGTGAACAACTCTGCTCTCTGGCATTAAATGAGCCGGGAGATTTCTGTCTTTGTGTGCTGCTTCAGAGGTTAATGAGTGCATTTCATCACCAAGGAGTCAGTAAAAATTAGGACAGTGCAGGGGACAGGAGAAGTAAATCTAACCTTTCCGCACACTCAAGGCTCCATCACTGCATGTGTCTTGGGCTGGTTGGACAGATGTCCAATGGTGAAAACACATTTACACCGGGACCATTGAATGTGCCTTTATGTGTCAGATATAAATAAGAGTCACTTTTCCTGTGCCTCATGAAAATAATTGATGCTTCTTCTTCTTCTGTGTGTCCTATATGTCCACATAGAAGAGGGACACAAAAGACGTGAATCTTTTGTGTCCCTCTTCCATGTGTCCTCCTACTTGCATTCGTCATCTTGCTCTTTTTTGTACGTCATTTACTTTTCTCATTCCTGTCCTTCTTTTCGTGCTTCCTCTTTTGTGTCTGTTTATGTTGTGTTGTTGTTCTTTTAGCATTCTTCTGGTTCTTCTTGTCCTTGCCCTTCTTCTTCTTCATGTTCATCTTCCTCATTCCATCTTTGTGTTCTTCTTGTGTACTTCTTCTTATGTACTTTTTCTTTTTCCTCTCCTATTTCTTTTTTTTGTTCTTATTTGTGTCCTTCCTCTTCTTCAGCTTCCTATCCTTCTTCTTCTTCTTCTTCATGTCCTTCTTCCTCTTCTTTTTCTTGGTGTTTTACAGTGAAGTTGATGATATACTGTATGTTGGGCAGCTTCCTCCATGAAATGGTCTCAACATTGAAACCATTGAAACCAAGAGATGTTCTCCCAAATAACAATAACAAGGGCAATGTGCGATGGCTCTTCTTCCCTTTAAGTGTGAGAAACAAGTGCCATTGCACCTGTAAATGATCTGTAATGTCCTACCTTATTCCATGGGAGACAGAAAATGGGCACTGATGGCAGAACATTTTCATGCGTAGCTTGAAGTTTTAGGTACTTTCAGTTTCCACTCCATATCTCACAGAATTAGATTTGTTTTACACGCTCACATGAGTTTTACTGGAGCATTTTCGTCAATCCACAAAGCTAGCAGCTTTCTTGTTTCACTTGTATTTCATCATTTATACTCATCCATGGTTGTTCTTGTTTCTTGTTCTTGTGTTGAGGCGGTTATAGGGCTACTTCCATACACACTTCACCACACGTGTGCTAAAGTTACACACGAGTTAATGTTACGTATGTAGCTTGATGAGACTTGGACAAGTTACATCCGGAATGCATCTCCAACCACTTTTCAGAAGCTGCTTGAAAGATAAGTTACTGTAGAAATCATTCTCCGGGGGCACTTGGTCACTTCATGTGTCTATTTATTTAAACACATAAATATATACACTCAAAGATAGATTCTCAAATTGTCATGTCGCTCGTTCTGCACTCTCTTTCTCTTCCAGTAAAGCCACATTGTCTCATCCTCCCTCATTTTGTGGCTTCTTTCTACGTGTCATTCTTTAGGTTTCCTCGTGCATCTTCATGTAGTAGTGGTTACTTAATGTGTCCATAACAATTTTTCCAGCTGGGACAATTAAAATGATTGATTGACTGACTAGCTGATTGATTTTCAAACGGTTTAGCGGGATGAATTTCTAATCCTTCTAGTTAATCACTCACTGTGAATATTCATGGGTCTTGGCTGATGGTAATTTTTGCTCATGTCTCTTTTCAAGGGCAGTCGATGGCCTCATTTCCCTTAAGATTGAACGGCAGGGCTGGGAGCAACTTAACGATGTACTTTTCCACATTCCAAGAAGAGTTTTAATGATGAACTCACAATGCAGATGAGCATTATGCACATATAGAATGCAGTTTATACACGTACACATAAAAAACCGACTCACCATGATCTCGGGGTTAAAACGTTACAAATTGTTGGTGCAGCCACGGAATTTCCCTCCATAAAGGAGATTTAATTCAATGTGTGGTTTGAGTTGAGCAGTGCAGAGATGATGAAGCACCTACTCGCCTCTCTCTTGTGTAAAGTGTTTTTTTGTCCTTCTCATTGTAGACGTGGCACCAATCAATGTGCCACCTAACATTTGTAATTCAATTACTCTTTTGTACGCCAAACTGGCCACGCATCCTTGCTTTCATGAAAAGGAGATCAGAGGATGAAATAGTAATGGCTAACTTGGGTTTTGATTGCAGTTGAGCGCCTTTGTCACCTTCATTTGAGACTTGTGCCCCCCATGACTAATTTTTGTCCACATTTCTGGTCTAATTTATAAGTGGCAACTCATCATTCTGTTTCTTGAAACCCTTAATATACAACTCTGCGTCTGTAATTACTCTCAGGCCATGACAGGTTATTACTCTTTCTGCCTCTTTCCTGGCGGTAAGAGGCTGACACCAGATAACCTCCCTAAATTCAAGCCAAGCCTGGACTTTCTGCTTGCAGTCAAAATTTGAGACATTAATTTTAATACCAAGATGACTTTTCTGACGTCCTAGCTCACTATTTATTCTGTTTGGGTTTATTCGTTGGGAAGAACTGTACATAGAGGGAGCCCCCTATGTCCCTTCAGCAGGGTTTTTGTCACAGTGTTGACATTAAATCGTAGCATTTTGCTGCTTTGGCTTGGCTGGTGTTTGTGCTCACGCCAAGATGGGTGTAATATGTGGCCTATTTATTTCCTTGGGTGCTGATTATTCTTCCTGTCATAAAGTTTGTCCTGATGCCAAAATGCGATCACTGACCTTCTCTCACATTCAAATTTGCACTAGAATCTTTTTTTTATGATGGTAAAGTCACAAGTAAAGTTGCATTATTATGTGTTACTGTATATAATTATATGAATAAAATCATGATAGTTTTTTTTGTTTAAGATTTGTTTTGTAATTTCTGCTTTTTTGTAATAGGTACAGTAGCGAGACAGACAGGAAAGTGAACCTGTGCCATTGCAGTATTTTGTATGCACTCTAACCTGGTTAGCCATTTTGTCTCCAATAATGGCCTTAATAATACTCTCTCGTAGTTCAGGGCAATCACTGGACCAAAACAATGAGATCAGGTATTTTCAACTAGTAGTGCATGTTACCCGCACAATACATTTTAATGACAGAAGCAATGAAAATAAATTATTGTTTTTATTTGTACTTTTTTTTCTTCTTGAAAAATCGAATCCATCTAAATAAAATTCGGTAACTCCATCCCTCTGTGAGAGTGGATTTTCCACACTGGCATACCTGAAGAATAAGTACAGAGCAAGACTGGAGAAAGAAATTGACATGAGAATGTTCCTGTCCACCATTGGACTGACAACAAGGGACAGAACCAGCCACACCCAGAAGTATCACGTATAGGTAAATAAAACCCTAATCTCAGTCCCTGCCCACCCCCTCCCAGATCAGAGGTCCATTGGTTATAGGAAAGAGGTCCATGAGTCACAATAGTTAAACCCCTGATTAAAATTGAGGATCTCTATTTCTGAGTGCAAACTGTGCCTTCACTGACATGTGGCACAACATAGGAGAGTGATCTCTCTTGGGCAGGACTCAGCAGTGTACAGGCAACCAGCCGGAAAGGTTACCACCCACCTGAAGGCTCCTGTCAGTCATCCAGGCAGTTCCTTTTCTAGGAAGTTTAAGTGCAAGTATTAGACATCTTGACATTCATTCATTTGTAAGTATGTACACATTGTGAGAAACTTCAAACTAGAATTTGTTTCTCTCCCCTGCAGAGTCCATTTAGGCAGGTATAAACAAAGCAATTGCACAAAACCAATACTGTTTTGAGAAGATGATCTCTGTCTGATCAAACGCTGGATCAGTTTCTTTGTAATGGGAGCACGATCTTGACTACTTAACTACTTCAACTGGCATATCATCTAGAACCAGAACCACTGAGGGCTATGTCCCGTGTCCATCTGGTTAATGTAGGAAATCAAATGGATGCTTTTGTAACATACCAAATGTTTTCAAGTGCATACAAATTCTTTGATCTGCTGACATAATTATAGTTGGTTATTATTCTCATCCGAAACAATGTCTGTCTTATGTATGTTTAGTTAGCTTGTAGTTTTTTAACATGCATTTTTCAATCTATACTTTTCTCTCAATTGTAAAAACATGTGGATCCATATACAATGGATAAAAGTTGATATGAAAATTGTATTATTATTGGTATAAGGTGCCCATTAGCACTGATGTCAATTTAGATCATCCAATTCACCTGCCACCTGTTCAGTGTGTACCCTGCCATTCTTGCAGTGACCACTGGGTCAGCCCCACTAGGACCCTGACATGGATAAGCAGTGCAGATGATGGATGAATGGAATATTGTGGCATTTTTCCTGATCAATCCAGCGAGCAGACATTTTATCACCGTAAATGCAGAATTGTAGTAATTCAGTCCCTGATTCAGAGCAAACAAACTGCACGTCTGAAATGCCCTTAGACTGAGAGGACAGATGGTTGGAGAGAGGTGACAGCCTGGACAATGGGCGTTACTGCTACATGGAGTTGATGTGATTTTACACATGGAGTTTGAACTGAAGATGAATGGCAGAAGGTCTACAATCTAAATTATTAGTAGTATTATTAATAATCACTATAATATTGTCTACATGAGACAAACCCTCAGAGATGTTTTGGAGCAGAGCTCACTTTCTGACAGGAGGAAGAGAAGGAACGAGAGAGGAACTAGTGCCTCATAAATATTTTATAGGTTTAGACACTGTTTGTGTGTGTGTGTATGTGTGTGTGGGTGTGTGTGTGAGCGTGTGTGATGACTGGTTACATTGTAAGAATCCCATTTTCACACTGTTACACACAATCCAACGAGGTTGCATTTATAGCAGTAACAGAAGTGCTGTAAATAAAAGTATTAATACCACAAAGGTAAAATACTCTGAATACAAGGCGTTTATTTATATAAGGGTATTGCGGGGGATTGAGAAGGTTTGAGACTAAAATTACTAAAGTGTTATTTTAAAAAAGTGGCAATTGCCAAATTTGGAGATATAGGATTTCTAGCCAAAAGCCTGAGAAACACTGTATTTCAATTGTTGGAGGAAGGTTTCAATGTTCTACATCAAAAGATGCTTTCAAATCTATTACAGTTCAGCATCCTGATGGAGGATAATGCCAGGGGTCAGGAATCGAGCGACCAGCCCTCTGTGGAATGGTGACCTGCTCGTGTCAAAGTTTAGTTTGCAAAGTAAAACCATTGTATGGATGCACTAAACTAAAATGCAGAGAGTAGCATAAAATAAAGTTTCCTTAATCCCTCAGAATTGTGCTTTATCCCTGCCTTAATGCTGTTCTGCTGCTGTCTTGGTGTAATGTCCCTCCCACCTGTCAGAGCTCTTTTAGATTTTTTACCCCCACTGGATGTAATCGCAAAGGTACCAGCCTGTCATGATCTGATGCTACAGTAATCCTGCTGTGTCATCTCCTCATTAAGCCCCAACACTATTATTCATTCACTTTATGGAAACACTTTTTACAAGAGATCCTTTATTAATGCACCTCAACATCAGCTCTGAGTTTGAATTATTGATTATGGATGTAATTAGTGTGTATGTATGCGTGTGCCTGTGAATGGTTTTATGAAGGGGATGTGACAGCAACACTGGTGTGTTCTCATTTGTGTCTCCGCACATCTTATTCTGTAAGGACAGCTTTCTTTTCACCATCTGTGCAGGTGGGTTTACAGCTTTCCTCTGAAACAGGAGGATCTCTTCTATCTATCCACTGTTGTGATATCTCACGTGCGTATAGTCAAATGTAAAGTCTTACTCCACCCCTTGTTTTAACCTTCGCTAAGTACTACAGTTTTAATCTAAATCCTAGAAAGAAAAAAAAAATTCAGAGGATACAGAAGAGGCCAATTATTATCCATCATATTTTACATCAAAGTAGATCATATCAGCAACTTAAAACCTGTATAAATCTGTATAAAATGATAACCTAGACATGAGAAATTGAGAGATTTTTTAAGGGAAATTAGATATACAATAGGTTAAAAAAGTAGGATTTTAGTTTTTATTTTAATTTGAAAAAATCTCTGGAAATTGAGATGTTTTATGCCTTTTCTGTGTGGTATACTCAATTTTTGACCTGTTACTAATGTGAAAAGGCACATTCAATGTATCTAAAGTGCTTTAAGTAACCCCAAAACTGCTTTGTAATCAATTCTGTCTCATCCCAGTGTTTAAGGGGTTAAAGAAGCCAAGAGAGCCACAATGGTGTGGATGTAGAATTAATGAACTGAGTGTAATTATACACAAAATGTTTTCTCCAGATTAAAACCCCCAGCTCAATGTAAAGAGGGATGAGCAGGCACTGTACAATTATTGACTAATTTCAATCAAATCTGAAGCTGTGAATTCATACGGCTGTGTGGGGATCATAGAGGCGTTTGGTGATGTTGTGCCATCTCTCTGCTCTCCGCTCACATCTCTGCCTCCGTGTCTTTGCTCTCTTTTGGTTCTGCTCTAGTTTGGGAGAACAGAGGTGATCGACAACACGCTAAACCCTGACTTTGTCAGGAAATACATCCTGGACTACTTCTTTGAGGAGAAGCAGAATCTACGCTTTGACGTGTGAGTTGTTCCATTTGATCCGGCCCTCTCAAGATGCACAGGTGTGTGCGTTTCCAGGGTGCCGACCTCTTATTGACTTCCAAATCCTCAGCTTTTCCAGCAAAGGCTTAACAATCTAGCCCTTATTCTCTCTCTCTCTTTCTCCATCTGTCTCTTCCTCCCCTTTCCCCAATTTTCACTCTCATTTTCTCTCCCCAAGTCTCTCCTCTTCCCTTTTCCAGCTGCTGTCAGCAGCAGCTCAGCTCTCCCCAGAGAAATTATTCATTGGCACTGTGTCTCAATAGTTATGCAGTGAAGGGAGATTGGTATAAAGGTGATAAATATTTCAGATAGAGTTTTATTCTCAATCTTCCTGTTAAACCGAGCAGATGTCTTCAAGCAAAACCCACAGAGACCTTTGTCCCCGTCCATTCTCAGGTACAACTAGCTTTCTCTTTTTGAAAAGGCCGCATCAGTGACGGTGTCAGGAAGGACTGATTTCATTTGGAGATCTCTGGGAACGGATTCTGGATCATTTCCAACTCTCTTTTTTTCATCAGATGAGATAGTGTTCCCAGAAATCCTCACTATTTCTCCGCTTCATGCATCAAATCCCTTGTGGACTTTCAGGATCCTGCTGAAGGTCTCTATGGATTTTTAGACGCTTAATGAATTCAGCGGACTTGCTATCCTGATGTGACTCATGAACAGGAGGAGAGGGAGTGTATCCCTTCACAATTAGTATTGCTCATTTACATCTCACTTTATTACAGAGATGGGAATGAGGGCATACCCGGCTTTAATTACTCCAACATTTGGAGTTTGACTGCTAGATAGTTCAAACTTTCTCTGCATTAATTAATTATTTCAGTGCCATCCCTGAGGCCCTGTACAGAAATTACATTCATAAACTATATAACGATTTTCTTAATTAACTGTCCCGTTATTGCTTATGTTTCTTTCTGTGGGCCGTTACTCCCTGGATGACCAAGGTGAGCATCAGCTGTTGGTTTTAGTCCGAGATCGGCAGCATTGCTGACAATTAAAATTGATATTTGTATTTCATGATCCAGGAAAAAAATCCAGATGTAATTTGTATGAAAATAATAAAAGGTTTTGTATTTTGTAATGTTAAAATACTTTTCCATTCATTCATCTTAATGTCTTTGCAATAATTGTACGCCATATACTGGCGTATATATATTTTTAAATTTATTTATGTTTGCGGGATTAATAATTTTGAATAAAGTTTTTTTTTGAAAGGAAAAGGAAATCGATAAATATTTTCGGCACTAAAGGTAGCACCAAGTGAATGCTAGCTAAGCTAAATCAAACAATGTGTGTCAGTGTCAGAGAGGGCGTAAGAATAAATTAGGAATGATTCGTTTTACATTGCTTCAGCACCAGTTTGCAAGAAATGTCACCGGACATTTAATTTAAATGAAAAAACTTAAATATGACATTAGACGGCAACGTTAGATAGCTCGCCAGCTAGCCGCTAACGTTTAGTTACAGACAACTCGGGACTTTAAACGCCTGCTGGTTAAAGTGCAATGGAACGACGGTGGAAGAGGAGTTGTCCACATGGCAGGTGAATTTCAATGACTGAAGAAATGTAAAATAGTGACATAAAGCCTCTGGTTAAAACCAACAAAGCATCATAGATTTTAAGGTTTAGTTTTTAAGATTAAATGTTTTTGTATTTTCAAAGCACAAAATATTGTTTTTTAAAACATATTGTTTGGACGCTGAATTTTGTATTTTATATTGATACATTAACACCATGATAGCTTTCATTTTTTTATGTATTTTTTCCTCTGCTTTCTTGTGTGCCCTCTGATTTGTGTCCTTTTTTTAACTTCCAGGTATGATATTGATTCTAAAAGTCCTGATCTGGCCAAGCATGTAAGTGAAAAGCTGCTTTTATATTTTGGTGATGTCTTGCAAAACACCACAAGCTTAATTTTAAATTTTATTTCCTCGCTGCACTGGTTGAATTATTATCGACGCATGGCGGTGATATTTTTGGTTCCATGCAAACTATCGCTTGGTTCCATCTTACAGCTCAAATATATTCTGAAATAATGAGTGAGTTCTGCTTCATCTGCAAAAATATTTATTGCCTTTGCCTCCCAACTGTGTGTATTTGAGGGTTTTATTCCTCTGGAGCCAGTTTCTTTTGCACCTGTACTCCCTTATTATCAATAAGAAATGAATCATTGGCTCTGCTGCATCGTTATCAAAGCTTTTCAGCTCATTTTCCTGTGTGCTCTGTAGTGTCTATAGTGGGTTGTGAGGAACAGTGTACGGCTCATTAAGATGAATGTATGTTAGGATGATCTTTTACTGCAAAAGCTTTGATAAACAATTTCTCAAACTACAACACCTACTACAACTACAACACACACCTTGAAAGAATATATTTGCTGCATCTGGTTTGCATATAACCTGAATATTCACCATTTATGTAATTTGTTGCATTTTTACATCGTAGTGTTTGAAACCCTCCACGCTGTGGAAGCATATTGTTCCTTGTGTGTTCTCCTTTCTCTCCCTTCCTTCGGTCCTTCAATTTTCTCTAATCGGCTGTCTCCTCACATCTCCCTCGATCTTTCTCTCTTTTTTTGACTCTTTTCCCTCTGCTATTCCCATTCTTCTGATCTGCTCTGTCACGTAGTCCCCTTTGCTCTTCGTTCTTGCACTTGGTTGATGACAGTCAGGTATTTGTGCCTTTTGGTCCATGATATGCTCTGTTGTGTCAACGCTGCTGCCTGGTCTCTCTGTCTCTCTCTCCCTCTTTTCCTCTTCCTCCTCCACCCCGGAAGCCACCCGACTTTAACGTACGTGTCTGCCTCCGACCTTCTAATTTATAACCGTACAATGCTTATAACATTGCTTAACTCCTCACCGACTTTCCTTAACTCCTCACTGACTCTCCTTAACTCCTCACCGACTCTCCCTGTGACCCCCTGATCCACCTGAATGCTTCCATTGTTTGCCATCCCATCCTCCTTGTCTTTAAACTGCCCCCCTATGGCAGGACTTCCTGGGACAGGTCTACTGTACGCTTGGAGAAATCGTGGGCTCACCTGCAAGTCGGCTGGAGAAGCCTCTAGGGTGAGTACAAGGGTTGTATTTTATCTGTTTATTTTTCCAAAGAGACCAGTTGTTACATTTCGGTTTGCCACCAGGTTTTGCAAGACTCAGATATGTGTACATAAGAAAAACTCCCTGCCCCCGTATGTCACAATCAGATATCATGTTCTTTTCTATTGGGTCTTTTGCGTTCCCGCAAAGATGAGGTGATGATGAATATGTCTCCTTTTCAAGCCATCTGTATCGTATATCACTCTGTAAAGATTAGACCCGTGTGCTTGGATGAGAATGGGTAATTGAACACAACCGGGGGCTTCCTCAGTGCGATTAGTGTCATTAGGGAAGCGATGTAGCATGTAGAGTGGATGGAAGTCAGTGTGACATACATATAGCTCTATTAAAAACAGTGGGATATGTGAAGCCCTTTAGCCTCACAGATCTTGTGTCACTCTTTAAGCATTTGGTAATGTATATGTGACAGTGTGCCAAACTGGGTTTGACAAACTGTTCTGAGACTGTGGTGGTCAGTTTGCGATTGACCTTTTTCCAAGCTGCGCCCACCTCCTTTTCCACTACACTCAGGTCTGACCTAGGCACCAATTTAGGCCTGCTTGTCTCCACCTCCAGTGGGGCCACGGTGATTTAGAGATGCACTGATTAGCTCAAATGTTGCAGCATAGTAAAAGTCTGGAGAATCTATCCCTAAATTTGGATAAACACCTTTTTTACTCAACAACAGCTGAGCTCCCCAGGCTTTCACTGCTATTAAGTCAGAGTATATATTTTATGAGATTTGGAGGCCCTTTCCAGACCAGGAGATTAATTTATGAGTCAGTTTTCAATTCAGCATACACATAATCCATCAAGCAGTTCATACTTATGTGGAATTTCACATTTCACTGTGGGCGCTGCTTAAACGGATCACTGCTGACACAGTGCCGTGTGAACTGATTGATAAGTAATGAGCTCCACAGTACTGTGGAGGACGACTGTGGACAAAGGCTGTAGATTGTGTGTTGTTGTTGCACTGCAAGGTGAAACCTCCTATTTTTCTGTTAGATAATACACATTTTATTACTAATAATATGGTTATTTATGCTTGATAAAACTTTACCTGCATCAGTCAGATTGCATTCCAAATTACTATGTGAACCTCATTATGAGGCCAGTAATCTTGTATCCAATTTATTTTGATATATAAATAGGCAGCACGGTGGAGTGGTGGCAACACTGTTGCCTCACAGCAAGAAGGTTGTGGGTTCGAATCTCGGGGTCAACTTCTGCACTTTTCTGTCTGGAGTTTGCACCACCCACAAAAACATGTACAATAGGTTAATCACTCCTGCCGATGTCCCTGACCAACGCAAAGGTGGAAGATTTGGAGTTGGTTCCCGGGCGCTGTTGTGTGTGTGTGTTTGCATCTGCATGTGTTGGCTGCCCTCTGCTCCTCATACGAGGATGGGTTAAACTGCAGAGAATTAATTTCCCCAAGGGGATCAATAAAGTATCCTTCTTGTTCTAAAGCATTTATTAGCATATTATCAAAATAGTTATGAACAGACTGCTGATCGATGCCCTCTTGGTCCCAGACAAAGAGACCTACAGAATAGGTACCCTCAATTTTATATCTGAATGAAGTGGGCAGTTCTTTACATGATGATTGGATACAGAGAAAAGTTAGGGGAAAGCAAGCATAAGGGCTGGTTTTGTATGGCTCAGGGATGATTCACCAGCAGAAAACTCCATTCGAGACTACAGGAAGCATGTTGCACTACAGGCTGACAGGAAGACAGTGTTTTGTATGAACGGCAGGGCTTCTGTGTGAGCTGTGAACCCTGCCAGTCACTTGTAGGAGCGGATTACTGAGCCTGGTGCCCTCAGTGCTGAATAAGAGGATGAGCAGGATCAAGACACACTGTTCACCAACATGGCTGTAGTCTAAGCTTCATATTTCACATCAGAGAGAGGCAAGAGACTAAGGAGACGAAGCAGACTGGATGGACAAAAGTATTTCTACAGATAGTGCTGAGCCTCAAACACCGCAGAGGCTCCACAGTGATGCAACACCCAATTCTGCTACAGATGAGTGTGATGACGATGGTCTTGTTGCCACTGAAGGCCTCTTTACAGTTTATCGACTGAAAAGACGAGCCCTGTGGAAACGTTCAGTTGTCAGACTATTAGCTGTTGTAACAGCTTTTATGTCTGGGCAATTCAAAAGTAATACAGAAACAGAGGATCATATATTTTTTCTTTGATGTCGATGTGGATTTTTTGGATGGATTTCTTTTGATCGTTCTGTTTGGCACCATACTAAATAATGTCAATGTAGAACGCGGAGAAAAAGTTTTCTTCTCTCTCGTCCTACCAGACTCGATGGCTCAAATGTTCTTTTGTGCTCCACTTCCTTGTCCATGCATCCCAATGTGACAGTTCCTCTCTGCAGCAGGGTTTTGAGGATCAGCTCCCATAGGGGCTGAGGAAATCTGTTATCCATGCTTAAACGAGCCCTCCCAAGGCATGCTGCATCAAATGACCTGCTTAAGAAGCACATCAACAGCTCTTTCCCTACTTTACACACTTCGTCTTTCATTTATTCTCCCCCTTCCCATCCACCAGATACTCTTTTTTTCTCTCTTTTTTTTGTGGCCCCCTTTTCTGTATACTTTGCCATCTGTGTCCTCTGTTTCTCTTTCTACATTCCCTCCTTTCACTCTCATGGCAATCTACTTACACACAAACTCACACAGACGTCTTTAAATTTTCTATGTGCTTTAAAAACAAGGACAAAGGTAATGTTCTGGCATGCACTTCCAACCAAATTACCATGAATCTATTTGTCTTGGGGGGGAAATAACCAGCTAGATGAGATGTATGGCTTTCCTCCCATGCTTGTATTAAGACAAAAATGTTTGCGAGTGGATGGAATATGAGCTATGAAGCCTTGGAATGACACAGTTGCACAAACCCTACTCTTTGTAATTTAGTTTTAATGAGAGACATATTTCAAAGTCATTGGTGGCTGAGGAAACGAAAAGCCAAATGATTGACTGATGCAGGTGGAAATGCTTCGATTTGTAGCTGCGATTATAAGTGTGACCCGTGGGAAGGAATCATATTATTGTATAGGTAACATGATAATAGAGTTCATTATACAGATGGAAGTAACCTCTTGTGTTGGTGTGGCAAATTATACCACACACTGGAGCATATGAAAGCAATACAACATTAGCATGTTAAACCTATTAGTGTGCTGTGACTCTGACCTCCTGCTGTATATGTACGAATGAGGAAATGATCCATAAGCAAAATCACAATGGGTGATGTGGGTGTGCTGGCTGCTCCCATGGGAGCCAAAGGGAAAGGGTTCGTGGAAGAATCATAAACAACACACAAAAAAAAAAAAGCATGATGAATCAAATAAACCAAGCTGCTTTTCTGAATCCACATCAAAGGCTCATCTGCAGTGCAACCCACCTGTGGGCTTCCAGCAGAGCCAAGCATAATCAAAAGAATTAAATCTTGTTTTTCAGTTTTCTCCTCAGCACCAGATTGACTGATACAGTGACTGTTTTCACAGGGAGTTATTTGCACACTGTAGGAAGTTATAGCTTCCACTTCTTTCGTTACATGTGCTCAGAAAAGTCGCGGGGAAGTTCCAGTCTGTAACTACGGGGGGCGCTAAAAGATGACGCACCTCTGCCAAGGCCCAACTCGGTTTTTGTTTTTGACAGTATGGCGCCAGGCTGTTGAAAATATAATGTGCACATATAATATATTGTACATAAAACTATGTAGTATTAAATGTCACAATATCCATCCAACAAGAGCTCTGCAATACAATAAAACTACTAAAGCTTGCAATCCTCTTTTTGTTTTTCTGAGTCATAGAATTGTTAATTCAACTCTACGGTCTTTGTTGATGCTGCAGTTTTTGCTGGAGATTTAGTCTGATTTATTAAGTTGCATTATTAAGTTAACATCACATTTGCAGTTGCTGTAAAACATTGCTGATTTTCTTTTTCTTTAACAACTTTCATATTCCTTCCTTCCTGTGTGTCTGCTTCTCTATGTCCACCGGTGGATATGGAGCAATAATGATTTACTATATAATATCAGAAAATAATCCATATGATGTTTTTTTTGGTTACTGTAGTCATCAACCAACATTAATTCAGCTCTATACATGACTTACTCGAATCAGACACAAAGGCATTTCAAAGTTTACAAAGACAGTAGAATTACAGATTATAAATCAAAAAATCTAAAAGAAAGGTAAAAGGAAAGCGTAAGAGTCAAAAATGTATGAAGTTGATTAAAAGCAATGAAACAATCCCTTTAAATTGTCGGTTATACTTGTACCCCTTATTGGTCGATGTATTTTGCTGAAGCGCTTCCTACAAAAAAAAAAAAAAAAGTGTGCTGCAGGTACATATTTACTTTTTAGTAAAAAGTGGTGGAAGTGAAGTGTGTATGGGGTTTTCTTCATATTTAGCATCTTTTTTTCCTGTATTATATTAACGGGGGAGACGATACATTTTATATGGCTTATAGAAATCAGCAGCCTTTGTCTTGGGAGCTCTCACACACACACACACACACACACACACACACATAATTACAGCATTCTACTCCCTTGCTACACTTCCCATTGGGCTTTAAGACAATGGATAATTTCTAACAATAATAATGATAATAATGCGTGGAAAACATCCGTCGTATTTCCTCTATAGTACATTTATATTCATGCATTTGGCAGACACTTTTATCCAAAGCGACTTACACGTAATCCATTCCCCAGAGTTATCCAGTTAGGGGCAGAGCAAGGATCGAACCTTCCAATTAGTAAAAACTGTTGTAGAAACCACTGCCTTGTGTATTATACAAATGAAACAGGAATTTATTATTTATTATTACAGTTTTGTTTCCAGAAGGCACAAATGGTTTATATTGCACTTTTGCTTTTCCAATCTTACTTGAATTACTCTGTTTGTGTCTCTTCAAGGACTTTGGCGTGACAATGCACACAGTCGTTGCCCTTGGCATTGCTCTCTATGTAAATAAATAGCTTTTTTTATACACTCACATCCAGATTTGAAAAATGCTGAAGATAATACGGCAATGCATTTATTTTATCGCACTAATAATGGAGGTGTAAGAGCAGGCTAGCAGAGGATTTTACTGTGCACATGAGCTTCACTGAATTGTTTTGCGCTCTGGGTTGACAGCATGTGTTTGTGTTGTGGCCACAGGCTGTCATTTTCTGGAAAGGTGAGAAAGCCCCTCTGCATCCTGATGGTCTCCGCATGCCCTGGTTCAACACTCTTAAGGTGTTAATTTATTCTACGGCATGGGAAAAAAAATCATTGCACACACAGAGAATGTGATCTATAGTCAGTCGTAGTCACCAGACGGAGCAGGTCAGGGCAACCCTGTGTAACATGATATGAATTCCATTACCCGCCACCACCCAGCGCCTGATGATGGGGCTAAAGGTGTTTTGGCCCCCTGACATGGTGGTGACATGGGAGGAGAAGAATCGACTGTGATCTGATGTCACGCTCCTGTAGTGGGAATGTGGTAGAAAATGCATCTCACATCATGAGTGTAAAAAGAGAGATACATAGGACCTCTTTGGCCTCTAATTGAAAGAGATGCTGTTTTCGTCGCAGAGGGAAATTGAAATGGCGAATAGGCAGTTTTTTTCTGCCTCTTATTTTTCTGTTCTCTAGGGCAGAATGTTGAACACAAAAAAGCAAATGAATGTGCATTAGGTTCATCACTTGATGTTGATTCCCAATTCTGTTTTTTGGCACGTATACATGACCTTTGTTTTCACTGTTTAGACCTAAAGCAACCAATACACACAAACAATGATTTAATTTACAAGAAAAACAGATAAATAAATCACAGTGAGTACAATGAGACAGAAATAAATAAAGTTATCACTTCTACAAGGTCCACAGTGACCTTGTCGAAGAAAGATTAGATTATTTGATGACAATGATCACTGTGATTATCAACACTACTGCAGTTCATAGGGATGTCACTCAGTCAATTACAGTAACCGTTACATTTTAGTCTATATTTGGTATGTTTGTAAACGTTGGGCTTTTTGATGGTTTTTTAATAAAAGATTCTACAGTTTGACCCATGGTCGGTCACCTCTGTGGTTAAGGGGTTAATATTCCATATGCCCATGTGGGTCAGCATTTAACAACACGTAGTATTGACAGAACTGTGTATGTTGCTTGTGGACATGACTCTGTCCATTGTGTGTGTGTGTGTATATATATATATATATATATATATATATCATACAAAACTTTGTTTTGGGGGATATATATATATATTTGTTTTGTATGAATTTGTATCATAAGTTATTGAAGTTAGAGCTATTACTATATGAGGGCGGCGTGGTTTAGGTGGGAGGGTGGTTGCCTGGTGATCGAAGGGTTGCCAGTTCAATCCCCCGCCCGTCGCTGTCGAAGGTCCCTGAGCAAGACCCTTAACCCGAATTTCTCCCAACAAACTAGTGGGCCTTGCGTGGTTACCCTGGTTGTTGGTGTGTGAATGTGTGTATGAATGGGTGAATGTGGGGCAAACATTGTACAGCGTTTTGGATAAAAGCGCTATATAAATGCAGTCCATATACTATTTAAAAGACACAGTTTGGGTGTCTTCCATATTCATTGTTCAAAGTAAAGTAAAATGGTTGGTGTTGGTCATTGGTGGTTCTCATTGATTAATTGATGGCTGTTGTGCATCAGTAGAGGCCCAAGGTATGTTATCCACAAAATAATACTTGGTGGGTTACAGCAGTGACCGTTGAAAAGGAGAAAAAGTAAACAAAGAATAATTTGTTGATGATTTGCATTGATTTTTTTTTTCCTCTGGAGAGAGGCATACCCGTTTGTTACTCTCTGTTGTTCTGTATATCCATTTTTCACCATCTGACATTTTGCTGTACCAGATGTTTTACTTTCTTTGTGTGCATTTGAACAAAGCTTCAAAGAGCTCTGCACAGGTCGCCTCCAGCTACCTGCTTTAAACACAAAGACGATCTCACACCAGAACAGCTCTCTCTTTGCCCAACTCCTGCAGACATATTGCTGTCCTTGGAGTTGGGCAACTGTGTTTTTATCCTCTTAAAATCCTGGTGAGGTGCATGTTTATCGTTGTATGAAGATCAAGCGGATTAGAGACATAATCCCATCTGAACCCATGTTGGGCTTTGGCAACCTTGTCTAATTCGGTTCAACTGTGATCTGCCCACTTCCCCAAATGTGTGCAGTGGCATAAAGCCAAATTATGTGTCTGGCCTTGGTCTCTGTTGGTATTTGACTTGACTCAGGCCGTGTGCTCATTGATCCTAATGCCCTTGTCACCCACGGAGATTAAGTAGATTTTCAGTGAAACACTTTTTTGAGCATTGAAAGATCTGTACTCCACCTCAATTAAATCTATTTTAATTGTATTTAATAGTACTATGCGTGAAATTGGATAGCAGTCATGACAACGTGTAGAAAAACATGTAGACCCATCCTGGAACAGCTGCAGTGCAAGAAAAATAATTTTGACTCATATTGTTGAGCAGAAGCACCCCCCACTCTGGTATGCGTGACACGTTGCAGCATTGTTAAATATCAAGACCATTCTTCATCCTAATGACCTCATGTGAACAGCATCAACAATTGCTCCATTCTTCCTCTCTGGACTTTAATCTCACCAACCACACCCACCTCTGCACTGATAGGTAATAGAGACTGTAGAAACTGTGAATCAACCTCACAGCGGCAACTGGCTCTAGACGAGATTTCATTGAGGCCATACATGTAGCCTGAAATATCTTTCATGAAAATGTCATCCACAGTGATCTTCAAATGTGTGTTTTCAGGGAATAAATGACTTGAATGAACATTCTCATTGGTATTCTGCTGAGCTGACGCATCAGAAACTTTAGTGAAGTGATTGTAGAGATGATGAAATATGCTCCTTGATCTCTTTCCATTCAGTTGATCAAATAGGGAATCTGTCAAGACCTGTTACTAACAGCGTGTTACAGTATGAGCGAATAGTATCATAACACTTCTCCAGCTCCTCTCTGGGTAAAGGCAGTTAATGTGCTACATGGGCCACATTCGCCCTTGTCCCTGTGTGTTTATGTCTGAACCTTTGTTTGATCCTCTGGGTTTGTATGGAGGAGGTGTCCTCATGACATAATGCTGATATTATGTAAATGTGAAATCCACTCGAGGCTTTGGGGCAACATCAATACATTTTGTTGACTGGCAGCGGATTGGTCAGGACCATATGGCTGAGAATCTGTTGAGTGCCAAGGGAAACCTGTAAGTGACTGCTGCAGTCATATCTTACCTGCTTAGGTGGGATGCTGGAAGCTGTGACACCTTTATTATATCACATAAGTCACTCACATGCAGCACAGAAGCCTTAGATGATAACAGGTGGCCATCAGTCTTCTCTGAACAAGACCACCTCATCAAAACACAATTCAGTTGCATGCACTTAATTTAGTGAATTGAGATGCTATTACTGCTACACAATGGAACCACAATGTTTAACCCTTTAAAACCTGGGAAAATTAACTGCCAATTGATTGCAATTTAAGGCAAACAGTCCAGGGTCATTTAGAGGATTTTGGATAAATTTAATTTTCATATTCATAACTTTTTAATAATTGTTTATGCTAGACAGATGCATAAAAATCGTCCACAATTATTATTAAAAATAATCTTAAAATCCATTGCTGTGTCCCTTACTTTTTAACCTGCTGGATACTAAAAGATAGGGTTGGTAATATGTTAAATGAGCCTCATTTGTTATATTTACAGAAATCATTTTGACCTCCTGACAACCATCAATAAATCAAATGCTCTAATAATAAATTATCTTAAATTCAGTATTTAGCTGATCTACATACTCAGATCTACTTGCCTTGTCTGTGAAGTGCACTGTATGCGACTTTATAATCTCAAAATTTGGTTCTGTATTTTTTTACCTTCATTGGCCCTAATACAACCTTGTATTGATGAGACATGAAGTAGTTATAGTTGGAGGTCTGACACAAAACTATGAACTGCGTTCCTCTCCGTACAACTCTCTGGACTCGTTCTCCAGCAGTAGTCAGGTAGTGCACTTTCTTGTATTTTGCATACTCTTTGGATGCCCCAAAAGTTGTGGTGTTTTTTTTCTTTATTCTAGGTCATCTTATACAGATACTTTTATACTTATACTAATGTAAGGAAACTGTGGTTTTCAGTAGAATTTAAAATTAAATCTAGTGTTCATGAAAATGGATCCGTTGGTGTTAACCAGAGTTTAAGAGAATAAAGGGAGTGAATCAGATTTGAATCCAATGACATAATACAAAGGAATATAATTCATGTCTGACTTTGACACAAACATGGGGCTTATGCATTTTGCATTTTAATAGATGCTAATGTGTAGATACTATATATAACTAACTATATATCTATATATATATTTATATATACCTCTCTCTCCCTATACATATATATATATATATATATGTAGGAATTATTGTATGTACACTAAATTTAATTGTTTGTCAAAGCAAGAATTTGTTGACGTTGGTTGGCTGTGATTAACTGATGTATTAAAACACTGGAGCAGCAGCAGCAGAATCATTGTGAAGGTATTTGACATCACAGTCACAAGACTACAGCAACACATTTCACACAGTTTCATCATTCAAGTGTTACCCACAGAGGAAAGGAACAATCAGAGAATAAGCACTGAGTGAGTGAGGCCTTGTGTTGGTGTTGAAGGAAATTGCACATTATTATCAGTTAGTGGATTTGACTCCCCAGGACCCAAATGCAGTGAGATTCATACATTTTAGCTTCTAGGTAATTAGGAAATTTGCATGCAAAATGATATTTCATTAATAAGATGGATTTACTATGTATAAAAGCCAAAAATTGTTTAGTCCACATTTGCAATGGCATTCAAATAGACCGATCCAGTCATGTCTTCCAGAGCCCCAAAAAAGCAGAGAAGGAAAAGCAATTTAGTTCACGATTTTCTTCTATTGTATCCACTGGTAAATGGGATAGACGAGGATAGTACATATCACTGATTAGTGCAATAACCACAACAGATTCAGATTAAAGATTTGTTGATTTGATAATTTTTAAAATAGGTGTGAATCATGGAGGATAGGCAAGAAGGGGACACTGAAGATTGATGTGGGAAACAGCATTTGGTTTAAAAGTTAACAACAACTCTATTTTCAATAATGTCTGCCCAATGTGAACGGCTGTTCTCTTTTCTGTACCTGATTGGAGGAAGGAACCTGAAAATACCTGAAGCTGATTTTTACAATCCAATTACTACATCTCATTTCCTGTTTTGATGGTAGTATAGGTCTTTGTACTGACCTGAGGGATATGACTTGACCTTTGGAAAGTTGGGGGTTTGCTGCACCCTTAGGTCAGCTGTTTACTGCCACTTTGAGGCATCATCAGGCTGCACGGTGGCGACTGTCAGAGAAACATCAATAATTTAGGGACAGTTAATTCACTTTAAATCCAGCGATCTGAATGATCAGAGCCAAAGACTGAGGTCTGCTCACAGGGTGTGATGCTGGGAGAGTTTGATGCATACTGATAGATCTACTGTACATGTGATTCGTTGCTCAGTGGATTTGTATTGAGTTATTTATTCAAACTAGTCCATCAGGGGCAACAGTTGCTTTTACACTGTGCAACAGGTGTGGAAAACCTCTGATAAGCCAGTTAGGATTGGCAAAGAACACTGGTTTTCTCTGAAACACTTCTTGTACAGGCAGATAAGAAAGAGAGGACCACTCTCTAACTATTAATATGTCAGTGGACATATGTGGGATGGTCTGCCTTTCCAGGTATGTGCCTCAGATTAACAGCAGTATGTTATTCAGCATTGCTGTCACTCAGATTAGGTTCAATTCAATTCAGTTTTATTTATATATCGCCAAATCACAACAAAAGTTATCTCATGGCACTTTACAGGTAAAGCAGATCAAGATCAAACTCTTGAATATATAGCGACCCAACATTCCCCCATGAGAAAGCACTTGGCGACAGTGGCAAGGAAAAACTCCCCTTTTAAAGGGAAGAAACCTTGAACAGAACCTGGCTCTAGGAGGGCGGCCATCTGCCTTGACCGGTTGGGTTGAGAGAGAAAGTGGGGGGGTGGGGGGAGACACAAAGAGAGAAAACAGAGAGCAACTGAAACAATAACAGTAACAAAGATGAATCTGGATATGAGTCCAACTGGAAGCCGTCTTAAACTCCATGTGGACCTGACGGGTGACAAAGCAGAAACAACTTTTTGAAAACTAAACTAAAACTAAAACTGGACTAAAACTAAACTACAACTATCTTAAAACTAAACTTAAACTAAACTTAACTGAAGTAAAACTTAACTAATCTAAAACTAAACTGAAACTAAAGCTAAAACTTATCTGCATTAAA
>OMNV01009086.1:0-62748 GCA_900303265.1 Brotula barbata | reverse complement strand
TTTGAAACCGTCATGCCCTCTTAATACCAACTGGGCTCTTTGGCTTATTGGAATGGGGAGTGGGGTCTGTTTTGTTTCACAGTGATGGGTTAGAAGGTCAGCTCTGTCATTATGGGTGCACAACAGCCTGCAAGTCTCACTGCTCAGCTAATGTGAAAGTATCAATTACCAGAGATGAAAGCAACAGCAGCTGTCTGTTGCTGAGCAAATGAGAACATCTACCTGTTCGTATTTTCCGTTGTTCACCTCATAACAACCCATACATTATTGATACGGCAAAGTACGTGTTCCGCATCATAATCAGAAAATCAGACAACCATAGTACATATGACTATTAATCGTTCATTTTGTGTTGGGAAAATATTAGTGTTTGCCTTGTTCAGCTTCTAATGAAGCACTCTAAGATCGATAACTGGATGCTGTTTTGTTTACCCATGTAGAAAAGTGATGGGCCTTGGGCTGAATCGTCTCTCTGTCCACACCTCTGGTCAGGACTGTGGGCTGTGTGCCATCCCCACTGTGTAGACAACGCTCCATTTACTTTGAACAGGGCTGTGTTGTGGTAGCAAGTTTGATTGGTATCCCCAGGCACCACCTGCAACCATAACATGGTCATACAGAAAGTTTAATAGTAAATACAAGTGTCCCCTCAGGACATGTTGGATGCAAATGTTGAAAGCCTCTCTGTTGATGAGGATTTTGATGGTGGGGGAACAGGGATAAGGAGGGGCTTGAGGATGCTCACAAGCGAGTAGGCACTCGAACAAATAAGTGGAATATGTAGCCGCGAGCTGGGCTAATGCGACAAAAATAATAATTCATGTGCTTTTATTTTAATGGTTTGTCTGATTTCTCTGCCTTGACTCTTAAGTTCAGGCTTTTGTCGTAGCTTTTGGCCTGCTTTTGTTGTATCATATAAATGAAGACAGCATTGAAGAGCCTGTAAGAAAATAATAAGAATTTAATACATATTTTGATCTAACTACAACCCAATTAGTAAGCACTTACTCTGTCACCTGCTCTATTTTGCATGTCTGCTTCAGGCGGGCAGGGAAGCTGGCAGGTTTACATCCTAGATGCTGAAATTAACACCTCCTGTCTGATGCCATATCTGTAGAAGAGACCTGGATAAATGGGGGACACATTGATGTCAGGGAGGTTGGTTTTTGTCAGGGATGATTTAAAGCTTTTTATTACGCGTCTGTTAACGGAATTGGAGAAAAGAGGAAACGTAAATGGGCCTTCATTTATTGCCTGTAGATGTGTGGACATCAATCCAAGCTGCTCAGCTGTTTAAGGGCACTAAATCCATTCCCACTGCTAAAGGCTTTACTTGAAGTATCACACGATCTGCTGAAACTATTCAAACACAATGTCAGACGTGTGATTATATCATTAGAAATGTAAACTTTTTAACTACATTTCCATGCTTTGACTTTGTGCCTTTTTTGGCAACTGAGGGAAAAGACTGTGTATTTTTAATATCATGCAAAATAGAGAAAATCGTTTGGCAGCAAGTGTTATCCACTGGGAACCCACTTACATTTATAATCGCAAAGCCAGAAAAGCACCGGCAAACCAATCGGAACATGCCATCAGATATGTGTTATCATGCTCTCCTAAACTCAGGTACATGCAATCAGAATCTGTCCTGGCCCCTGTAGCCCTGTGAACCTAACATCATGGAGCACGTGCATCAGAGCTGAACAAGGTTGTTTACAAGTCAAGTTGCCATTCACAAGATCCGGTGAATCTGAAAGCTGTTCTCTTGCCTTTCATGAGGACCTGTGCATCTGGAAGTTGTTCTTTTGCCAAATCTATGCATTTAAATAATCACCTAAGAGTTGCCTCAGACTAAAAAAAGAAATAGTCCAGATTGCGGTTTCACCCAATTTAGCCCAACAATGAGACTGACAATTTCTTTTGCACAAAGAATTAATTAAAGCTCAAAGCCTTTTTAGATAGAAGCAGAGTTGGTGTATTAAGATGCAAGTTGATCATCAGGCATCATAGAGGGGAGAAATTCAATAGCACTAATGAAACCTCTGGTTTAATACAGTCTGTAGGCTGCTTGTCATATGAGGAAGTTATCATATTTAAATGGCTGTGAAATAATTGAGAATGAATGAGTGGATTCTAATGACCGTCTTGAATGGACTGCATTGAGAGTTAATAGAACCCAGGCTCGCACTCCTCGACACAAAGAGAACATTTGAAATAAAATCATAAGTAATATTTAATCGAAAAGCACTCCGAGCTGCTTTTAGGAGCTAAGATTATCATGGGGTATGGAAGTCAAATAATTTAACGTATTCACTATAATAAGTTTTCAGTTTACATGCTTAAATAGATATAAGATAGAAGAGTTAGAAGTGGTGTGATTATCACAACTACAGTATAATTCCGAATGAGGTTGATTTAGGCTAAGAATTCCCACTATATCTTTTTAAACGGGAATCATTCGATAATCCCATAGGTTCTGTAAACTAGCCATTTGCTTGCAAGCCGTGTTTACTTTCATGGATATTTCCTTGGACGAGGTAGGGTGGGGGTGTTTGAATATCTACACTGTGATTGAGTTCTTTTAAATCATACCTAGGAAATGCGGTCAAGACGTGTTGATCCCCGCAGCCTCAGCCAACCGACAGCAAATTTGTTTTTCAAAGGAGTTTAAAAAACCTCTGTACTATCTCGTTCATACATAACACATAGGGTGAGGTAATCTCCACTTTTCCGGAAACAGAAGATTGAAGTCATAGCAAAAACTTGGTGTCGGCTAGTGAACTGCATTAGGAGAAGTTAATGGATAAGTAGGAAGCAATATGTCCGGGCCCTGTTAATGGCCTCATGTTGGCTTTAATGGCAGCTCATTAATGGGAGCAGCTAGTGGACGTATAGGTTTAGTACTATTAGCTTTTCACAGGCAACCCAAAGCCACTTCTCCCCTATGCCCCCTGGCCCAACCCCTCAAATACATAATTCACAACATAATGGACATGAATTCTGAGTGCACTTACCTCCCCATCACTCTAGCACATTGGTGTCTTAAGAGCAGCGCCTCCGGTCTTGCCACTCATCTGCTGACGCAATTTATGACATTTTTAAGAGGGTTAAACGAATGCTGGTGTGGTCTAGTTTGCTAAGGAGAACATTTAAATGACTAATGATCATGCCACAAGATCAATTTCATGGAAACGTGATGGCAGGTCATTTAGAGAGATTATCAGCTTCTTTGTTGTATGTTGCGTCCCTGCCACGTGTCTCTAGGGTTGTCAAAACGACCCACATCAGTTATTGCCAATTATTGTCTACGAACAGTGAAAAATGTCCTAAATGCATGTTAGATATTGGCCAATATCTATATATGTAATTAATTAGATTAATTTATTTAATCTCTTGACAGCCCTAAAAGACATCACTGCAGATTATACCACAGAATATATAATCCTCTTGAGTATATGCTACATGCTGTGTGGTAAATAACGAAGACAGCATGTGTACCCTTAGCAAACTGTACTGTGAAAGTACATTCCAGTACCTAACTCAGTCAGCAGCTTTTCTATGACGTAAATGAACATGAACATGAATTATTAAGGTCCTTCGATCAACAAGTGAATCTAAAATGAGATATTAAGGACTCCCGGTCAAAGTGAAAAATGCAGCAGAATCTCTCTCTCTTGAATCTTTTTCTTTTGTTGTGTAAATCTTTGTTCCCTCTTTGTTATCCAGCTTCAAAGCTGGAATGTTATTAATAATGAAGCAGCATTTTAGATTATTCTTTTCCTCCATGTAATATTAAATGTGGGAGAGGATTCTAATGACACCTGGGAACAAACCGGACACGGCTCCATATATCTGTTTGTCTGACAGAGTGATGGGTTTGGTTTCAGCGGAAATGGAGTTGTGCCCACACTTCCTGTACGGGCCACATTTAGACTTTGGGCCCTATTTAGACAAATCTACTGGGGCGTGTCCAAATCTATTTGCTATTTAGATGCCGTGTAAACTGGGCACCCAGTGAAGCACATGCCGCAAAGGAGTAGGCTTCTAATTAATGATAGGCGTGTTCTGGGCTGAACATGAATTGAACCAATCAGAGCGTCACTCTCCATTCCCCTTAGGAGACTTGTGCACTTGAATGTGGTTCACTGCTAATTAAATGCAGAGACTGGACTTGGAGTCTCAGGGCAGACAGATCTCAAGGAGCGGCTCTCAAACTCCAAAGTCACTGAAAATTTTATTGGACTTTTCATTAGTTGTAACCCACTGTGAAGCTCGCCATGGAGTTTCTTGGGGTGTGAGATATGGGGTCAAATGAAAAAGGCACTTGTAAATGCTTCATTACATTATTATTATGGAAATGTTTTTGCAGTGAGCCCTGAATTCCTGGCGTATGTTTTGTTGGGTGGCAGTATTTTTCTCATTACAGCAGACAACTGATCAGTGTGACACCATGTTGAGATGCTTCCATGTATCTCTGAGTTTGTTCTTATTCTGTTTTGTTTACTCTGCTTCTCTCTAAAGTCTGTCTAGGGATCCCGAGATTTAAATTAGCATATGCTTTAATCTCCAAGTGCAGTACATTTATTTTAGTTCTACTGTTTGAAATTATGTTTAAAATACACTACCACCACTTAAATAAACTAAAATAAATACATCCAAATAAAAAGCTGCTGCTTAATTCAGTTATAGATGGATGTAGCTGGTGCCAGGGTGAAATTTGATTGAGATGGTAAAAACATAAGAGTACTACAGCATTTTTACAAGAATACAGTGCAGTCACAAGACCTGCTACATTAAGAAGCACGACTCGCTCTCTCCTATTTTAGTGCATAGTGATTACAGATTCCACCTACATGAATAACCCACACGGAATACTAAATGTTTGCACCTGTCTTCGGTGCATTCACATAAAGAATTCTGGGAAAGTATAGGAAAGCACCGACACTGATTCAAACAAAACACACACAGGGAAGTGTAGTGCACTCAAAAAAACCCCAAAACAACGAAATGAACACCTGGACGGCGTTGCACATCACAGATCTTCTTTCTTATCTCTTGGGCTCGTGTGTTTGTTTTCTAAGAGGTTCAATCTGTGTAGCAGGTAACTGAAACCTGAACCCGAAGCAGCAGGTCTACACAGGCACAGAGACTTCCTCAGGAAAAATCTGAAACCAGAGCTAATGGATCCACCATTTCCATCATGAGACAACAATAGAAACCCGACAGGTGGGACTCCAGGCGGCGTATTAACCGGGCTCCAGTCTGCTGTCGTTTGTTGTGTCTGTTGACCACACAGGATGCAGCAAATGAAGATTGTTTGGTCTGCCTGCAGCTGACACACATTTATATGTGACTTTAAAATTGTTTGTTTTACACCTGGATGAAGGGTAAAATGGGTGAGGATTATCCAGACAGCCGCTCTGTGTTTGTATTCTTAGACATTAGATACCCAGGAGCATTTGTTTGTTTCTTTGTTTGTTTAGAGCTGTTTAATGATTCCAGTTAATCGAATGATTTGTGTAATTAACACTGGCTAGTCACATTTTTTTATATAAATTTTTTAAAACGCAGTGTTAAAACCCATGAACGTACAATACACTCTTCATCCCAATGTATGTGTTTTGCGGCAATTTGAACAAAGTCTGCTCCACCAGCAGGAATTTAACAGGGCAACAATTCAAAAGCCAGCTCCCAACCCTATTAGTCTACTCAAGACGCACAACTTTCCCAGTCGTTTGTTTCCTTGGATCTAAGGAACTATCGTGGTATTGAGGCACACACAACAAAGGAATATTGAACATCAGCACGACGAACACAACAACTCTCAACGGTAAATTAGCCCTTAAAACCAGAAAAAAAATAGATCATCCAGTCCTTGTGGTCTCATATGTCCATGGATTGCCCCCCACCCACACACACACACTTTCCATTCCTCCCTCTCTCTCGGTTGCGCTCTCTCTCAATTTCTGTCGTTCTCTTTCAACTTCCCTTTCTATCCCTCTCTCCTTCACTCTCTCTCTTTTGCCCTCTCTTTCTCTCTTTATCTCTCTCTGTTGGTCAGAACCGATAAAGCCAGTAATCAGACCTTGACCAGGGTCACGTGCCTAGAGAAGGATGCCATCTGCATGATGCATGATTTCAGTGCTTATTCTGACAGAGCACTGCAAGACGAGTCAAGCAGTTCTATTTTGAGCTATTTGTAGTTTTCTCAACTCTCAAGACTATGGAGGTGAATACGAGTCTGGGGGCAACATTGTTTCTGATGTTATGAAGGAAAAAGATCCTCTGAATATAGAGACACCTTCACCCATTTTTTAATCATCATGTCAATGTGATCAGACCAGCAATAATTTAGGCCTGATAAACTGTTTAACAGGTTCACCAGACACGTAGAAATCCAATTTGGGACAAGAGGACACTTTTTGACATGACATCAAAATAATACTTTGAATCTTTGAAATATTTATAGACTAAAATCATCTGGAAATTTATTATGAGCTGAATTTGAATTATTTGAATGTTAAGAATCACAAGTAGTAAAAGTGACATAATGCCAAACTTGCACATTGTACATGGAAGTATTATAATCAATTGGCTCTCTGTCCTAAGATTCATTTCCCATTCCAGTATTATTTTATTGCTTGGCTATGAATCAGTCCAGTGTTTTATTAATGTCAGACAACATCGAACTGTTTTTCATTGTGAATCTAATAAATGTGCTGCCGTTATGACAAAGTTTTAACTTGTAGATATGAATACATCGATACAGATCACTTATAAAAACCAAAACAATATTGATTGAGTAAAAGCTGCAGGAAATTTCAAATCCCCCAACAATCTGTCAGTAAATGGCACCAAACCCGCTTTTCACATCGACGCCTGTCCGAAGACACTTCTTGCCTCGTTTCACTCAGCGTGCTTTTCGTCTGCATTGAAGTAAATGGAATTAACCAAAGACCTGCAACATGTTTTTTTGTGAAATTACGCTTCAACTAGTTCACTGACATTTGTTTTGTAAGTCAGAGCATTTTTGCTGATATTCACATTTACTTCAGCTCTTCCTGTTTTTTTATTGAACCATTACAGAACCCTGCACACCACAATAAAGGCTGAACACATCCTATCCATTCCCATATGGAAGTGTGTTATGCTGTAATGTCTTGTAACATCACATTTCTTTGGTGCTATTTTTCACATTTTGATGCAACATCATGCAAGCAACACACTGATATGAGAAGGGGTCAGGAAGTTACCATAGTATAGTAATCCATTAGATATAACTATACACTGTATAGTATAACTTCCTGCTTTTAGATTGTTAGATTGTTTTCCATTGATTGCAGTCTGTTGGTGTCTACAGGTCCTTGCCAAAAGCATGTGGTAAGTGAACACCAAATATCACACATAAAAATTCAAAACAAATGGCATCAGTGACCTAGATTGAATGTAATTTCCCTTAAAATTATTTATTTTTAAAAAAATTTTCCCAGTCACTTCGATCAAAAATCAGAGCTGATGTTTGTTTTGTTTTGTCCCGTAAAGACACCAGCAAGTAATTACAGAAAAGGAGACAAAAAGCAAACAGGACTCAGTGTTGATGTTCCCACCATTCTGTTTGTGGTATTTGGGGACTCAACAGACAGCCCTGTCTGAAAAGGATGTTGTGCCAGCGCGTGACACTTATCCATCAGTGAGATGATTGCAGCCCTTCCCTCAAGAGGCACAGGCTGGAATAGCGATGATGTGGCTTCACCACAAATAAAATCCCTACTTGAAACTAGCTGTTTATTTGGAAGTCAATGAAATTTTGTGACAATCGAGGGAAAGAAATATGAGAATGGGGCAAGTGTAAATAACCTAAGATTGAAATGAACCAGGCATTTAACCTACGTGAAGGTTTTAAATGTTTCAGCCACACAAATCGCTCCACGGTTGCGCCTTGCACCCCGTTTGTAGGCTAAAGCATGCTGCAAAGAAAATGTTCAATTTCCTGTAATTCTACCTCCTACCATCCTACAGTATGTCACAGCAGCAGGAAGCAGTAACACCCTCCTGTTTTTTGTCAAGCGTAATCATTTGTCTCTTCTGCCTTGATACACTTGATAAGGATAATCAAAATCACCGTGAAAGTCCTTGATAAATTATTCAAGAATCCAGGCGGCCAGAAAGCATAATGACACACAAGGTTATGATATCTTTGATTTCTTGCTCTTTAGTTCCTTGGTACAATCCAGCCTTTTTTCACTTATGATCGATCCATTTGAAGTGCTTCTTTCTGCCCCTCGCTGAATTGAGAGGCTAGCCCATTTTTTTGAGTCTTTGTTGACATCCATTCAATGCACAAACCTCATTTTCTGCACTTGCTACTTTTTTGGCCGTTTTCTTCAGAATCAAAAAGACATGATCCACACGCAGACACACACATAGAAGAGGGCGTTACGTACCGTAACACATCTCGGATATGGAGACTGATGGAAGGAGGTAGCTGATTTCCCTGGTGAGCTTATATCTGAGCTGTCGTCTCCTGTCTCTTCTCCGAGATGGGGGCGCCTTAATCAGGAACATGAAAGTCTCTCCCGTGGTGCTGCCTCCTCGCTCTGTCACTCAACTCTCACGTTATTTATTTTCTCATCACCTGGGCATTAGCTAATTTCGCTGTCTTGTGCGAGGACTTTTATAAGCATAGACAAGTCCACTTCAAATCTGGTTATCTTTGATTCTGTCTCGAAAATGGCTCGCACTAGCTTGGAGTGCTCCTTATCTGTGCTAGATGACAGCTAGGAGTGATGGTTTTGTACACACATAGACGCGCATAACTGGATGTCGATAACGATCTCACTGTTCGAGCCAAAAAAATTTCAATACTGATCCATTTTGATTCGATTCTAATTCATGGCCTTGATTCAATTCAGTTAAATTCTGGAACATTCAGGTCAGGCGCACGTTGTACCTATACCTCCAAAGCATTCTATATATCGAATATAAGCCACAGGGATGACAGAAGATGGTAATTAAATGTTGATACCCATTCTAAACTCAAAAAGGGAGGGAAATTTAGTTGTCATGCAGCGTGTGATTGCACGTCGTCTAATTAGGACAAATTCAGCTCTAACAAAAGACTAAAACAATTTAACACAGCCTGTCAAGCATAAACACCTAAATGATGGAGAGAAACAATTTACATGGAGTGCAGGAGGAATGGGGCGAAGGAAGAAAAGGCCCGCTGTGATCACTCCTCTGCTATGCTTTGCCTTTTCACAATGATGACAAAAAAATACTTCTCAAGTCACACTAGTCGCACCGTGTCACATTCTTGAGCCCCGACTGTCTTGTAACACAGCATACGTCTGTATCATACTGTGCTTCCAGGACTTTCAGCAGATTTCTGAATCCCTCTTGTCCACGACACTGTAAGAGTGTCTATTCTTGCAGATAAAAATATCAGAACGACTCAGCAGTGAGCTGGATGGACTTTTCCCATGAATTCATTATCTGCTTTAGTTTGCTTTGCTTTGTCCCAGGGTTCACAGCTTCGGGGAGATGTCTCTTTAAAGTTCTTCCAGTTTGTTCTGTTGCAGCAATATTTTAATGCTTTTATATTTTGCAATTGGCAAAAACCACTTTAGGGTTCATTCTTCCTTTTTTGTTCTTGAAAGCCAACACGAGACCAAGCACAGGAGGACCTCTACTTGTTTTCTGCATAGCATTAAACATAGGCTTTTATAATGGCACATTTAAAATAAGTTCAAAATTCAGAGGAATCCAGAATTATATTTTCCATTTTTTTTCCTTTGTTACTACAATTTTGAGTCAATTGTTGCTAATTGTTGCATGTCTGGCAGAGTCTGATAAAAGCTCCTTTCTGTTTTGTCACAATTTTCTCCCAAAGCTCAGTGGCTCATGTACAAAAAGTATCGTATCTTGAGAATGAATCAGCCAATTTGTAACCAATGTCGTGCGCATTTGCTTTCACTCTCATGCCACACGTGCAGCATCTCCAGGTGCATTTCTTACTTTAAAAAACACTTCGATAATTGCAATCATCCAGTTGAGATCTTAGACGGTCCCATTTTATTTTTACCCAGGCTGTACGTGTGTGTGGAACACACTGTTCGCTTCTTTTTGATTGCCAAGTATTACCTTATCTCAGTAAGCAGCAGGAGCTTTGTCTTGTGTAACTCAACATGTGTGATTAGTTCTCATTGTGTCACAGTGTAATCTGGACAGATAAATTCTTTCCTTAATACACAATCTTTTGAAGTTCCCAGAGAGGCTGAATGTAGCTTTATTTGAATATTCAAAATGCCTATTTGAATATGAAACGTAAGGAGTCCATCATACAGGAAATATGATAACCCCTCCAACACGACAACTCTTGCAGGGAAGCCAGAATATGAGGGTGTTGTTATTGGAGAGAAATTATTAGAAAGTAGTCACTAGAAAAACATACAGTATTAAGACTTAGTTTCCAACTCGATTCTGTGAAAACTTTCGAGTGTTCCGGTGCTGTCAAATCCATGTGCACGATACGAGGCTCATGAGCACGATATGATTGACAGAATATTTCTGACACATTGGATGACTAATGTTGTTTGGAAATGGGCACATGGATCCAGGGGTTTGAGTGCAGAAACATGTGGCTGGGCTCTGCACAGAGCAGCTCATGAGTTCCCCTCACTTAATAGATTTAGCGTGTCTCCATTTTCTTTGCCATTCAGCCAATCTTGTCTGCCAGAACCATAAACCTGCACGTCAAGCTGAAGCCCGTTCAAGCATGAGTGCCAGTTTCATTAGCGTCACATCCAAAAGACAAAACAAGGCGCTGAGACGGCTACATCAGCACACACTTCTCACAACAGCAATCTGATTTACAATTTCAGGGTGGTCTGAAAATAGCCACAATCAAGACACTGACAAAGTGACACATATTGACAATCTGTATTTGATCTCTTATCTAGCCTTGATCTTTAATTGGAAGATTTGCTTAGACCTCATGATGCGTTTGAGGGGTGGAATGCATGAAGGGTCGTGTAGTCGTTTAGTTGTGCTGCAGCTGACTCGTGGCACAGCCCAGCCTCTGTTCGGGTGAGAATCCTTGTGAAAACTGTCTGCAGCTGAAATGTGGTTTGTTTTGTCCCATACTGTCACCATTAAATGTCGCCGGGCCTGATTTGAATGCAGGGGTTGTCTCAGTAGGTGAAATGCTGTAGTATCTCTGTTGTCCGGGATCGTTTTATTCTCTGCTTTAGACAGCTTTGACGTGCACATAAGCAATTTTAGCTTCACATACAGAAAAGTAACTGCTTATTACTGTCATCAGTGCAGATATACCTAGCACCCCTTTGTTTTCCCTCTATTTCTCCTCTCTGTATTGGAAATTCACCTGTCTTATTATGATTTGATGTGCTGCCGAATCAGTGAAACGCTTTTTAATCTGCTATTTACTTTGCCTGTTAAGATAAATAAAATGACAGGTAACAGCTGCCGCATCCATCTTGGCTGTGTGAAACATTGATGCGTCCTGTCAGTCTGTGTTCCGTCTGTCATACTGTGTAAATGCCTGGGCATAGCTTTTAGATGATGTTCAGGAGGAAATGCGGTGTGTGCACTCATGGCCACAGCCGAGTCAGATGGTGGCTATTAAAGTGAGGATAGAAGCCTCAGAGCCAGGAAGTCATAACATTAAGCTTCATGGGAAAAACTACTTAAAAGGAAAGTGAAGTGTAGCTAAGCATGATGTGGTCGTATTTATGATCAGCAAAGAGGTTTTTTGCAATAACAGCACTTCTTTCAGTTTGTTTGTTTGTTAATTGGTCATCACAACACTCCAGCAGAACAAGAGATTGATGTGAAAGGTTCAAATAATATTTCACAAAATTTTGATTATGAACCTTCCTGGACGTCTAGAAATGAACTTTTATCTTGACAAATCAAGCTAGAATCTAACAGGTGTAAACAAACACAACAGGATATTTGTATCACTGGTGTCATCTGAAGAAACCACCCAGTGACAGTTGTTACAAGATGTTGCAAGTTTCTGCTATTGCACAATAACTGATTTTGCTCACGTTTCCTATAACAGAGCTAGCTGGCAGTGACTGGTTACAGTTTTTTACAATGCTTTTTGCAGGGAAATATAGTTTTAATAATATCTGGTTTCTACTGAAATGTATAAAATGTACATGTCTGTGTCTAAAAAAAGTGCACAGGATGAGCTGGGTTTGGAAAAGAAATGGAAAAGTTTGGGCTGTTTTCTTTTAATTCTGTAAGTTTTGTCCATATATTTCTCCTGTCAGAGCTGCACATCTGAAGCGTTATGATCGCCTGTCTGGTTTCTATGTAGATTGTTTGCATTTGTCATTTGCTTTACAGGTGTCGTAGAGCTTTAACCTGCTTTGATGTTTCATAGTTGACAACACAGAAACACGAGTGACAAGTGATGAGGTGTGAACTTTTTCACCCGGGGTTTATGAGGGTGACTCTGTCAAATTTGTTGACTCAAGGCAACGCGTTTCATACTGTGGTGTCGCTTTAAAGGGGTTCTGTGGATTCATGTCAGATGGGTCTTTGGTATTTTAAGCAGTGGGAACAAAACAGACTGAAAGTGTATGGAGACATTTGTAGATCCCTGCACCTCTGAAACTACCCATCCTGACATTACATCCTATTGTGCAAATACGCCCGCGGGGTGCTATTTGTTACTCGGAGCTCATGGAGACAATGGTAACCATAGTGAAAGTATTTACTTTCATTCAAACAGGATTCAAATTAGCAGCACACAGAAAGCAAGCAAACGCACGGCTCATCTGTGAGGTACAACGTCTTCTTCACCTTGTAAAAAAACAAAATGAAGATTGTGACTAAAGAAAACACAATTATAGTTTGGAACTGTGTTGTTTTATACAGTTGATTTTGCCTAGAATCAACCCTCATACTGTTATCTTCATGAAATCGTGAAATAAAATCTACCAGTGCAGGGAAATCATTTTGAGCTCTTGTGGACTTTAGCTTCAGCTGTGTGCTCTTCATTCAGCCAATATGCGTCAGCCTCTGTATGAACCCTGAGAGGTCTGAAATGTGAATTCCGGACATTTAAAATTGAGCAACACCTAATTTTCAGTCCAGCCATGGCAACCTCCTCTTCCCCGTAGCCCTCTGGGTCTGACCCTTCATCACAACCCATTGAGACACTTCTGCTGGCACCCTCCTCCCATCCCCCACTCAAGCACTTTGTCTCCATGGCAATGTTTTGAATGAAATTTAGGGCAGGATGGGGTTTTGTAAGGGAGCCATAAAACTGGGAAAATGCTGGGTGTTGCAGTGCCTCACTGCAAGATGGTCCTGTGTTTGAGTCCTGGGCTGACCGTGGTCCTTTCTGTGTGGAGTTTCTTGTTCTCCCCATGCTGCCCTGTCTGTGTGGGTTTCCTCTGGGTGCTCAGTATTCCCTTGCCCACAAAAAACATGTGCCTAAGGCTAATTAGTCCTGCCATCGCTCTCAACCAAAGCACTAGGATGTAGATTGGGAGTTGGTCCAAGGGTGCGGTATTATAGCTGCCCACATAGTTAGGACTATGAGATAAATGTACAGAACAAATTTTGTTGTGTCCAGTGACAAATTCTTCTCAGTTTACAGCTGCCTGACCAGTTTTGTTGTACCCTGAGTGGTATTGATGAGAACCAGTCAAATATGTACAGAAAAAGAGACTTTCAGGCAGCCAAGCTAATAATGGATTTTTGAGTGAAAAACTCTCCCGCTGTGTTTGACCCAACCAGATTATTTGTACCGGGAAAATAACATTAAAACCTTTTTTTTCTTTCTCTTTCTCAGTCAGTGGCTTGGAGACGGTTATTGGCCGCTATGGAGAAACGCTGGAGATCCCTTGCAACAATGGTGCTCTAAAACCAGGGGACATTTTCATCGCTAAATGGAAATATGTAAGTCAAAGTGGAGGTCAATGGATTCAAAATGGTGAAGTCTGTCTGGCACCCACTTATCATGTTTGAGCCACGCCCAGTCTGAGTGCATTCGATGTGCAGTAGACCATGCATCTGTCCCTCCATACGACGCTGCATGAACAAAACGCCGCATGCTTTTATTTGAGCTCTGAGCCAGGGCTGTATGTGACAGACGTGTAACAACAAGTGCACTCTGCTTTGTTCTGCAGGACAAAGGAGAGGGACTTCCAGGAGACCTGCTGGTCAAACAAAAAAACCAGGATGTGGCCAACCTAGCCAGTGATGAATACAAAGATCGCGTGAGCCTGGCTGACAACTCCAGTCTGCTGCTCTCTGCAGCCAAATTAAGTGATCAGAGGACCTTCACCTGCATGGTGGTGGTTGGTGCAGACATAGCAGAGTACCCAGTCAATGTGCTGATCTATAGTGAGTGCAATCCTCTACAAAACCTCTTTCATTTGAAGCATAACTTGACACATTCCTAAGATAATCAATTGCATCGATATTAAGAAATTATGCTGTGTATTGAGCGTTACAAACGTTGGTTATATGGATGTATTTTTCACATTTCTAAAGTCAAGAGAATGTATCATCTCTCTATCATCTCCGCTTGAGGCTCTCATTCTGCGACATTCATTCAACTGTGCATGCTTCGAGTTCAGACAGAAGACGAGACAATCACGACTGATACGGGGCTGCATATTGAGACAGTTATGATCACATACACTATTAAAATTATTCTGTACGAAGAGAAACTCAAACGACAATCTATTTATGTAATATACCCCATTTATTTTTTCACATTACATATTTCAGCGTTAGCTCTGTTTCTGTCCTCTGAAGCTGAAAAGTTACGTTGTTCGTTAACTTGGTGTATTAATGTATAGGATTATATATGTATAATCCCTGTTTTCAGAAATATTTCAAAAAGAGGAAACCTCGTTTTAAATTCTAACAAATTCAAGACTGCACTTTTTGTCCTGCCTCTGTGTTTTGATGCATCATGGGAAATGTATTATAACAGAGCAGGCGGTGTGACAAACTTTGTGGAATCTTTGGCTAAATAATTACTATTATTTTTTTACGATTTAAATTCATTGAATCGTATTGTATTGCTATAAATGAACCTATACCGTCCTTGTATCGTATCACCAACCATGTATAATGATGGGTATCATGTTGCTATTAAAACGTATCGTTATACCCCTAGCATCAACAAAAAACTGTACTGTTATTAAGGAAAAATGTGAATAATACACCTGCACAATGCACACAGCATTGCCATCAAATGTTTTGTTCAATTGTTATGTGACAAAGGTCAGCAACAGTCAAAGCACAGCTCTACAGAAGGGCAGGTCAATAACAGTCTTTCGTCATTAATTATTAAGAAAAAAACAAAGTAGTGTGTATGAATCATACAGAGACAGACTGTCGATACAACAACTATACTGGCATATGTCATACACCAGACATATGGTGTGTCCAGGAAATGTGGAGCAGGAAACAGGTATTTAATGGAAATCAGTAAATCAATTTTAATGCCATGCCCGGATGACATCTAACAATAAAACACAACATGGCAGATTGTCCACTTAACGTGATGTCAATTGCCACACTATCTCAATATTAAGGCAAAAATATTGCAGTGTCATTTTTTGATGCAAGCTTAGCAAGTAAGGCATATACATAGAGAGAGTTATTACTTGAAGTGTTGCAAGTCTTGGGACGGTCCAACAGTTATGCCATATATGCATATTTCCATGTAATGTAATCTTTCAGTTTAATTCTAAGTATAATTGAAGTTTTATCATGTGAACATACTCAGTCGTGATGAATTGATTCATAATTATGAGGAGAAACTTACGTCCACATATTATCTTAGTTGTTGTCACAGAAATTGAGATGGTCCTCATTTGCTTACACTGATGAGTGAAATTGGAACAACTTTTCAGGCATTCTGGTGCAAACAAAAGGCTATCATGTTGCCTGAAGTGGATATGATATTTAATACTATGTACTATACGGAGGTGAGAACATAACTGATTTATATAACACCAGCCTAAGGATTAGTACATTTACAGCGAAGTACAAACCTGGTCTAAAACGAAAATTTTTCTTCTTTCATTACAGTTCACAATGACTGATTCGTGCAGCATGCGGCATCATTAAAATCTCACAATAACACACTGTTTGACTTTTGTATTTGCAGAGGAGCCATTGGAGCTGCAGATTTCTGACAAAGCAGGGGAACTAGAAATTGGCAAACTAACGAAGGTGGGATTTTTAATGTTAACCATTGCTTATACTCAAATTATTTTAAGCAGTAAACCATCAGGGGAAATCCCTTCCTTGAGCCAAGATAACTTGAGGCACAGCCAAGACTGTGTTTCTGGAGTAATGAGGTCTTTGAAGTGATTCTCATGAATTAGTAAACAGCAGAATTCCCTCCCAACTGCAATTAAAAGACCCGGAGGATCTGAAAGGTTTTAGAAATGCTTTGGGCACTTCATGGTCTATTGCTTGGAAACTTCTCAGGCTTAAAATGCAGTTGAGGCACTGAAAAGAGCTAATTTGTTCAGATATTTGGTCAATTCTTAGAAGTCTGATTTGCTCTTAATTAATAAAACAGATATTTCCTTTTTCACAGTACAGTTCCCCACATTTCCTCCTAACATTTCACGATTTGTTTCTCAGATGGGGAAATGCATTGCGCAAGATGCCAATCCAGCTGCAAACATCACATGGTATAAGAACAATAAACCTCTGCTGGCTGATGGAAAAGGTGTGTATGTCTTACCAAGTGCAAAAACAACAAAAAATTCATTTCTTTCAGCAAAATATCTGAATGTTAAGTGCGCCTGTACACGTTTTCTATTTTTTGTGTCAGAGCTGCTTTCACATTTGTGCAGCCATGAATTATTTTCCCTGAATGTAACGTTGGGTCAGTACACCATTGTTTCTTAGTCGGAGTTGTTTGTTTTGTGTTCAGGGATTTTCATCCAGGCCTCGGTAACGGTCGACCCCATTACTGGCCTCTCAACCACTTCCTCGACACTGGAGTACTCTGCTGGGAAGGAAGACACGGACGCCCAGTTCACCTGCAGCGCTCAGCATACCGCGCATGTAGAGCTTACAACATCACCCGTGACCTTTACCATCACCTGTGAGTACATACACACACGATCGTCCGTGCAGACTACATTCATGACACATCTCCACCAGCATCTTCTCCAACTGCTGTTTACACGCCTCCTGTCTCCACAAAAACTTTGCCCCCAGAATGAATGGTGAAAATGCTCTTCGATGGAACGTTTTTATGTGCTTATTGATTAACAGCTATGAAAAAATAATATTCCCATATCTGAAAAGTTTTATGTTTGTTTTAGTATTGATCACAGCAGCAGCAGAGGGCTTTTCACCTTTCGTGATGGTTTTGCGGTCATATCTATGATACAAGATGAGCATTTTGTCTGAATCACTACTGAATATAGATAAGTTTCTTTTTATTTCCAGTCTGTACATCGTGTACACTTAAATGTGTGTTGGCTGCTTTTATGCAGGTATCAGTACATTTATATGCATGTTAAGACTGCCTCTGCTTTAATGAAGTTAATAAGTCGAACGTCGAGCAAGCAAAGGTGATTTAGACAGCATAATCATCAATACAGACAAAATTATAGTGTCATTACATTATAGTATAACTGCGTGGTGGTATTATCTAATCCAAGCTTTACTTCTGGAAGTGAAATGATCTTGATTCTAGAAAAGAACACTTTTATTATTAATTAATTGAATGAGATATTATTAATTTTGTGACAACATAGATTTAAAAATATTGTGAAAATTAACACTGTCAGCAACATGAGAACATTAATGAGGCAATGTGTGAGACTACAGATTTTTGCTTATTGCACAAAATGACATTCTTAACAAAGAAAAAAATCTAATTAATACTAGCTATGCAACAGTACGTTTGTTATGACAATATCCGCACCTTCAAACAAGTGTCATTTCAAAAGTACAATCCCTGAGCTCACAGTCTGCTTTACTGCTCTACCGGAAAAAGAATACTGTAAATAGTAATTTTGTACTTAAAAACCAAACTAGTATTTGCATACTTGAACAGTAGGCGCCAGACCTACTTCCTACTTTTCCTTCACTGAGAATCAACATTTATCCAAGTGCATATATATTTAATTCAGTTTTTACACATAATATGAGCTACATAGAGCCGTGGTCAGGAAAAAAACTTTAAATGGGAACATTTTGTGATGTCAAAAACAAATTACACAACTTAATTCCACCACTGCTCATCAACAAACAGATTTATGTACATTTTTTTCTATCAGCAGTTTGTTTGCCTAATTCAAGTGCTTCCTGCTAAGAGAGACAATGTTGCCCACTTCTAAATGCGACAAGTGAAAAGTGTCCCTGTTGTGGGAGTTATTGTGAACACAGCATAAAATATTAAGTGATCTGCTCAGCGTTGCCTTTAAAGCAGAACTTACCAGTGCTGGAAAACTTCCTTGAAAAGAAATGTCTCAAATGAACTAACAACAGCAGTATTTGCAAATATGGCTTGGTGGCGTGCCTCAGGATATGACTGCTGTCCAAAAATCCCCTCGACTGCTTTGGGAGATGGCAGTAAGCCACACTGAGGCACAGAGTTCACCCTCTGTGGACTGCATGCAGCGTACAGGCACAGCTGGCCTCTGCAGTCCCTTCAGTCATCACACACTCTCTGTCTTTGCGATTGCTTAGACCCCACAGAGAACATCGTCCTGCAGGTCATTGCTCAGGGACCGCTGGTGGAGGGAGACAATGTGACTCTGAGATGTGTGGCAGATGGAAACCCAGCTCCTACCAGCTTTATCTTCCATCTACCTAAGGTAAGCACACACACACACAGACAGTCACTAATGCCTTCCTTCCATAATACCCAATGCATTTTTGTAAGTATCCAACAGAAAAATTTGTCCTGGATAATGTGTGCTATCCTGAGTCACTGCCACAGTTTGACGTTCAAATTGTACCACTGCTGTTTGTCTTTGAAGGGAGACATGGTGAAAGTGGAGGATGCTAACAGTCACACCATCACCGATGTCACACGGGACTCCTCTGGTGAATTCAAATGCTCCCTCATCAACAATAGCGAAATGCAAGCTTCGAAGAACATCACCATCAACTGTAAGAACGCAGTAACATCTTTGCCATTCTCTAAACTGTTGTTTCAATACGTTGATGACATTTTACACATATCACAAATTATAAATGTGAAAAATCTGATGCTTTTTATATTTATGATTGTGCACTGTTTCAATATCATCTGTAGTTTAATGTGAAAACCATCATACTAACATGTGAAAGCACACAGCCTTTGTTAGAGGAGGGGAAGTCATAACCTCTTTGCACTGTTTCCTTGTTTTATGATGGAAGCCTTGTGTCAACCGGGGCTTTAATAAGCTGCCTCTGCAGGGGTGCTGTGAGTGAAATACGGGGTTGTATGGTTAACAACAAGAATGTCTTAACCCCTGTCAGATCTCTGAACCATTTCTCCACCGTTCTCTGCCTTTCAGACCTAGATATCAATTTGAGCCCGTCTGGGAATGTCTCGAAGAGTGTTGGTGAGGCCTGGACTCCCAATTTGCAGATTGATGCGTCTGGAACATCAAAGGTCACCTGGACAAAGGTAGGAGCAATCACTATAAAAACGGAGCCAATCCAGTTAGCGAGATATGGGCATTGTATTGACGGTGCGGATGTTCTTTTCATTTAATTAGGGTAATGTTAAACTGGACAAAGAGCCCACATTCAACAAGCTGACATACTCTGATTCTGGCCTGTATGAGTGCGAGGTGACAATGGGCCCCCTCAGCCGAAAAGCTTCTTTTCAGCTTACTGTGGAAGGTACAGACTTTCACCAGTCATCTTTAATGAGATCTTTGATTGAAATGCCAGTGGATTGCGTCAAATCGTTTTCTCAATGCGATGTACCCGTGTCCCGTTTCAGGTGCTCCCGTCATCAGACAGCTGTCCAAACAACGTGGTGACGACGGCCAACATAAAGTCCTGATATGTGAGGCTGAAGGTTCCCCCAAACCGACAGTTTCCTGGAGCATCAATGGCACCTCGGTATGCATACTCATGCACAGTATCATCCTTCGTAATGATAAGAATTTGAAGAAACTTTCGATGAAGCTCCAACTTCAGCACAGAAAATTCTTACAAGTTTCCCAGGCTTTTTGAAACGAGAGCAATAGCAGCTCCTCAGCTCATAGTCACGCAGTAATTAACTCCCCAAAAAAATCTCATTAGAGTCTGAAATGTGAGTTCCAACATAATAAAACACACCATCAGCATCTCATTATCGTCACCGTGTTAGAAATGGATACTTGACACACAGCTCGACTGTTGGTGTGTTGAAAATCAGGCTTCACACTCCCTGCTGTAATCTCTACTAGCCACGTGTCTTCTCCTCAGACTCATTGATTGATAGATTAAAGAGAGAGAGAACATGAAATATGCCGCATGCAAAGCTGCCACCTTACATAATCAAATTTGCATTATGCTGGATGCAAATAGCAAAATACCCATATCTTCTCCAGGTGATGTTTTGGTATTAGCACCTGATGTGTTAGATTAGGTGTGGCCCAATGGAAGGTAGGAGAATGGACCTGAGAGTCAGACTATGTGTCCATTTTGCAAATTTGGCTGGCCAGCCTGTAGACACGGCAGACAGAATGCAGGCATAACCTGTATAACTCAAGGTACAGTGTCTGATCCAAATACAAACAATTATCTCACCTTGCGTCTAAAACTGGAAATACAAATCATTGGAAGCTGCTAGTGCTATTAAATTGACAGTTGTCTAATACAGACATTAACACAAGACAACACATAAAAGTCATTAATGGAGTCATTAATGTTCTGTGATTGTTTCCTTCAGTTGTGTGCCTTCATTTCCATCAGGATTTACTTAAAAACTCAGAAAGTCCAGATGTTTTATCTGTAAAATAAACTACCTAATGCTGTCCATAAACACAAATAATGGAAAATACAGTAAATTAAGGAGTGGTAATGTCTTTTACACCTTATAAACATATGTATTGATTAGTGAATCGTACTCTAAGAATCTATTTAAAAAAAAAAAAGAAAAAGGTCTCTGTGGTGCCTCCTACTGTTTGGATTTGGCCTATGAGAGTACCATCAATCACCACAAGGGGTCATCTTAGAGTCAGTCAGCACGTTTACACATTTTAAAACATTAATCAGCTTTACAAACATCAACTGTACTCCTTAATGCTCTTGAAACTGGCAGAAATCTAAGTCTGCTTACTGGACTTAACAGACCAAGGTTATGTGAACCTAACTCCATTTCATTACACACGTTAACGTCTTATTTGGAGTATGCGTTTCCTCAGTGCGAGGGAAGTATGCCAGTTCCAGAGCCCTGGTATTCCATCCATCCATCCACTATCTATACCACTTATCCAACTCAAGGATGCGCTATTGTGCTTGCTTAATGGAACAGAACCATTATTAATTAGTTGAAACCGTGCTTGAACTCTCAGGAGAAGTCAGGATGTTCACTTTGTCTACTGAAGGCAAATGCTGCACATTGTGGTTGTAAATTCACCATAATATATTTGAAATATAATACAAAGCATGAAGTAAAAAGTGTCAGAAAACATTTGAACCACGACTTTCTAGATTATGTCTCCATCTGCTGCGATAAAATGTCAAAATGTGCAATGGCTCTGTATTGAACAAACTTCATTATCACCGTCAGCCAAGCCAGTTGGGCTGTGATTATGGTTATTATTATGGGATTTTAGGACATTATGGACTTTATCTTTAACTATTTAACAAACATCCTGGTGCTTCTTCGGGTCCTGGGCTCTGATGCACACTGCACTGAATACAGTAAATGTTTCTGTCCTTGCTTTTCTTTTGCAGCAGTCAATCTTCTGCTGAACACCAGTACTGGTAAATGTAAAATAATGGCAATGTTGTTTAATTTTTGGACCAAAACAAGTCAAGAGAATCGTAGTCCACGGTTGTTATTGTTGTTACTAAACATAATAAATTCCTTAATTGAGCAGGTGTAGGTGGGAGTTGGGAAGATGTCGTTTTTCCCAGCTCCGTCAAAGCTCCCATGAATAAAAATCAATGTGAAACTTGACATTGTTGAACAGTAAAATGGGGCAGCACTCTCTTGTTCTCCAGCCAAGACTCACTGCAAATGACATTTTGATCACTTATGCCTTTATTGGGCCAGAGCCAACCACGGGGCCTGTGCGATTGTATTTGTGTTCTGTTCTTTGGCCTTGTTGATTGGAGAGCTGCTGAAACTACACTTGATTCTGAAAGGAATAACACCTGGATGTTTGACACGACGGACCTGTGGGATTGTTTAAATGCAACAGCAAGAAAAGCCTTGCTTTTACGCTCAACAAACCCATGAATAACATCAGGGTACCGTGAGCAGAGATGAAAGGCTGAGACTAAGTAAACTACCTTTTATAGGATTCCATGAGGAAAACTGAAAAAATAATGCAAAGCTTATGGCCGATGGCTCGACCGTGACACAGTTCACGCTTTTCTTCTGCGGTGCGGAGAGAGTGAAAGGCGACACTGTTGCATTTGACACTGTTAGTCTTTTTACCAGCTGTCATACTTTCAAGCGTATCTGCACCAAGTGTCTCTCTGTGGCTTATGCTCAGCATCTCAAAAGTATACATTTTTATGCAGTTTGCTCGACTGCTTAATGTGTGGTTGTGTGTACATGCAGTGCTTGTGCTAAAAATAAACTGGAACCTCCATCAGGTGATAATTAATTTACTCCAAAGGTGTAGAGAAGTCTTGTTCAAGGACCATGCTGTTATTTGTCTATTTATGGAGAATCACATGGGCGAGGCGCCGGTGACGAGTGTTTACAGAGCTCATACGCCGTCATTTCGGATGTGCAAAGGGTGTTGGCAACATCTCTTTGTGTCTGGGGTTTTCCTCCGAGATTGAAAATGCACTTATATCCCAAGGGCATATCCTGCATACTCTTGGCTTTGTCACGGGGAAGCTTAATCACATCTAGGTCCAACATCGCCCCCCAGTGGTAGGAAAGCAATGCTGTTTCTTTCCCTCATGGTAGATCCACAATAATTTGATCTTGTGGGATCTGAATAATACGCAATGACAGATTTGTTCAATCAAGAGGTATGATGTTATACTGTACTTAATCTTACGTTTTATGTCTCCTAGCCGTCTGTGGACAGTCAGTGCTCTCTCTCTCTCTGTCTCACTAATTCATTCTGACCATGTCTCTGTGGATTTTGAGATTCTCTTCTTTGCAATTTATGACTTTCCCTCCTGGCTGTTGGAGGAGAGGGAATCTGTCTTTGAGTTGCCTCTGCCATGGTTTCTACCTTTTTTCCTTGCACGTTAAGGTTCTTGGGGGAGTTTTTCCTCGTCTTCCCAGAGAGCTTTAGGCTGGGTCTGAAGCCATTTGTTGTTGTGGGCCTGTAATGTCCTTTGAGGTGTTTGTTGTGTTTGATTTTGAGCTGTACAAATAAACTTGACTTACATGTTTTGCAGTTTGACGAGAGCCCCTTCCTCAATGGGAAAATCACCCACAAGATCACTGTTGTCCCCACTGTGAATCTAACCGTCTCCTGCACGGTGTACAACGAGTTCGGCCAGGACACCAAAGACATACTTGTGTCATCCTGTAAGTACAAAGTGGAAGTAAATGCTTCGCCTCTCTCCCCTTTGTACTTCTTTTTTAAGCATAACTCCTGAATCTGTCCTGTTCGATCTGTACTTAACGTGCTCACTAACACTCTGTCTGCATGTTGACATGACAAAATGTTCAGTACGTTAAAAACTGACATTATTTAGCAGGTATGTATTTAAGGGTAAACCCACACACATTTATATTTTGCACTTAAATCAATCTCAGCGTAAAGTTTGGGCAGTGACTTTTGAATGGGAAAAGCAGAATAAATGCTTTCCTAAATGTCTTATTGATTTTTCATTATATTGATGGTGGTTTGCCCATTCATCACCACTGAGTGAGGAGTCCTCCTTTTTACTGATCAATGTCAGTTACATTACACATAATCGATGCATGCACTTAATTGCACTTTTTAATATCATCCTTTGCTTACTCATCCCTGTGCGTCTGGGGCAGCATTTCACCCCTTTCCTCTGTGTGTGTTGGGATGCTGGATTCAATCCATCTCCTCTCTGAATTACTTGCATGCATTAGTAGAGAAGTAGTGTGGAAAATATTCCATGTAAATCTTTTGTCTGGACATAAAGCTTGTTTTATCTTTATTTATTTTATTTTCCTTTTGGACGTTAATGTTATTTTATATCTGATTTCAGTATTTGAGGAGGTGAAAATGGATAAACAAGGTAAGTTGTAGCGATCTTACTGCTTTTAAGCAAAGGTGATGGGATGTGATTAAAGACTTTGTGGAATAAAATGGTGTTTAATAGCTCTTTTATCAAATGTTTAGCTGTAGCACCACTTTGGCTTTCACACAGTCTCTTATTAAAACCAAGTGTGTTGTTAAAAACACAGAGTTACAGAGGAGTAAGTGGAATGGAGCTACCAGCATCCTGATATCAGTCATAAAATGAGAGAATCTTAACAATGAGTCATAATCATATGCAGTGTGGATGTGCCATTCATCAATGCTTTTATTCTACATAATGGGTTTTTGTTCCCATATTCATGTGTATTCAGGCCGCCTTTTACATGGCAGTCCCTCTCTGAGATTTTTCATCTGTCTGTTTTATTCCCTTTACAGATCAGGCAGATGAAAGTGACCTAACCAAGTTGGTGGTTGGAATTGTATTTGGCCTTCTCATCGCCTCCATCATTATTGGCCTGGGATACTGGGTGTACACGAAGAAGTCCAAGTAAGAACTTAAATTTTCTAGCAAATCTTAATGGTTTTCAATCCAAATCTGATTTACGTCATTTGCTCAATTGAAGGAATTTGTTTTACTGACACTGATTACACATCTATCTCTCAAGCATACTGTGCCACATAATTATGAGATATTCACATCACAGGCTGGCCCAAATTCCACCATGTGTCACAGATCTGTTCCCTTTAATTGGTATGAACAAAGTGAATCAGTTCTCTGACCCTGCAACTGCAGTGAGAACGGTCAGAGCGGAATTCATGTTTTTTGAATGTGAACCATCAGATACTGTCTACATCGCGATCAGAGCCCAGTAGGCATGCCGCTGTGATATTTAAGCTCATCCTTCCTCTTCGCTCAATGGATGATAATCTTACGGTCACAAAATAGCAAATTCCTTTTAAGATTGGTCCATCGGTGTCTATTGTCCAGCTTCACCACTTCCACTCAAGTAACGAGACGGAGAGAGGGTAGAGTGACAACTCTTTGGTAGATTCTGGGAATGAATTTGTCCCCACTGTACGCATTGCATTCAATCAGCTCAATGATCACATGTATAATCAGCCAGAATGGTCAGTCATTCATTCAATCTGTTATGCAAGCATTACATATGACCTTGTCGTTTGAGTAACGTATCCAGATTCAGGTGGCCAATGTTAATGCAAGGTGTAAATGAAGCTTGCCCTGGTAACTTTATTTTCACACCAGTGCAATTTCCACGTATAAAACAGATTGCACCTGTAATACAGCAGTTTGACCACTAGATGGAACACTTGGGTTCTATTGATTTGAGTTTCGTCTGATCCAGATGGCAGCCATTAACTGCCTCCTCAGAGGCCTCTGCCAAGTTGTCCCCAGTGTGACTTTCAGGCGGGGAAATCTCATTTGAAGGCGTTTGGGTTTTGTTCCCACTCTTTCATAATGAAATGGCCCGTGATGGACATGTGTCGCGACTGATTTACACTTGACCACGTCCGTTGTCTGAGACCCATGTAGAGGTAAACTTGTTCGAGCTGAATGCCCGCACCGTAGGGTGGAGCGAAAAGCAGACCATCAGAGGCAGGAGGGGTTATGTGTGTGTGTGTGTGTATGTGGGTGTTTAGCTTCTACAGGATTAGTCATATAAAAAGTGGAAAATAGCACAAACTTTTGCTTTAGGAGAGGGGAGGGACAGTTAACAATTCTGTCCGTTTTTACACTCTCCATACATTCTATAAATGTGTATATGAACGGCAAAGGGGTAAAGCAAGGCAAAACTTGTACAGTAACATAAAAAAACTTGACTGCAATACTTAAATATCTTTCTATGAGACTTTGTACATTAGTGTACTATAAATATTTTTGCACTTTTGACTACATATCTGCAGGAAAATATGCATTTTTGCTACACTACTTTTGTCAAAACTTTGTTACAAAATTAATTCTATAATAGGCAATGCGGAGGGTTAGATTGACATAAGACTGAAAAACAAGTACTGAAAAGATAGATTGAAATTATTGGTAACAAGTTTTCCTCATGTAAGTACGGTCGATATTTAGTTTGAGAGACATTTGGTTGTTGGTTGAGGTTATGATTATCAATCTAAAGGTGTAAATGCCACTGTATAAATGCATTAACTGTACTTTTGTTTATGTGTAACTTAAAGGTACTTTATCATTATTAAGTTCTCTCAGTGGAGTGCAGAGTCGACCATCTGAGGGAAACTATACGGCTGTCATCCCTTACACTGTTTTAAGCGTTTAGACTTGAAATGGGAATGTAGCACCCCCCGGTGGATAGTACTCAATATGTAATGTACAGTTATTGAGCGTGCTACCAAGGAATATATTTTTATAGACATGACTGGAAATGGGATTATTGGCATCATGCCAAGTAACAATGTTTTGATTTTACAAAGGCAAGGAAGCTGGAAGACTGGTGAAAAGGAGAATGGCTCGTCTGAAGAGGAGAAAAAACTGGAAGAGAAAGTGGAGGAGAACAGCCAAAAAGCTGAGGTGTAAAGAAACAGGAACCATCCTTTGGGAATGTGAAAGGTACAGAAACAGACATTTCGACAAGATACAACATTCATATAAATATGCAATGTTTACTTTCCTCTTCATTATTCCCTGCGAAATGTTGTCATTGTCGTCTTAAATTACATTTCCTGTAACACTGTTTGAATTCACTCTTCCCCCCTGCAGTGGAACCAGAACCTTTTGCACATTTCTCTTCACCTCAGACGTTGGGGGGAAAAAAAGTGTACATTGGGATGAAGACCGTTTGGATTTGGTTTCAGGGAGAATTTTACTAAAATCCAACAACCACCCGCCCTGCCATTCCCCAAAAAAAATGAACAGATACTGTATGTGATATACATAACTTGTCTGCACTACTGATACATGTGTAAAACCTGTCTACTATTAGGATTCGTGTTTGTTATAAAAGATTTGGGAAACAGAGAAAATGCAGATGTTTGGTTTTGTTAGTTAATGCGAGAAAAAGAATTACTACTAGACCAGTTGCCTTTGCTGTATGGATGTGTAGGCCTGCATTAGTTCACATTTGTCTCTTTTTCCCTCAATGATGCCGGAGGGACATTGCATTCACCATTATCACGGTCAAACAAGCTCTGCCTTCAACATCACTGCGTTCAATCTGCTTATTTACTTATAGTTTACACTTTAGTCATTCATTTACGGAAATGTTGGAATTCCTGAAAGGGCTACAGAGGTATTGTTGTACTGAGCATTAGTTGTAGATGGTTTACAATTTGGTTTACATGATGCAGGAAGTAGATTGTGTGCCAGAGAATTGTTTGTTTGTTCTTTGTTTGTGCATCTTCGCAAAGTACCACACGTATGTATCAAAGACAATGAATGAAATGATAACGATAACCAATCAATGTCAGAAACTTAGTTTTTCCTGTCTCGGCACATGTACTGTACATTGGTATGATTCAAACGGATAGCTTGTTGTGAGAATGTGCAGCATTACTCGACATCATTTGCTGGCTTTAGGTTGTATTGCATAAAGCCTTTGTTTATGTCCATGCATTTCCCATAAAAAAGCCTTGACAGCCTTGAAACAGTAAGAGTGAAAATGATTTTTCTTTTCCAAGGCTGGCTATAAGTGTGGTTATTAATTCTCAAGTCATCAGTGTTGAGGTACGATGTGCATTATACAGCCATGACATCATTTTGTAATTAGCGAGCACCTATAGATACACACCGTTATGATCTGTTTGCCTTCTTTGGAAGATCGACCTGTAATTGCTTCTGTTTGTGATGTGCACTAGGGTTCATGTTTTCATGTCAAACTTGTGTAGAATATGATGGAATATGCACAGCAGTACACGTCATTATTTTTGGTCATGGTCATCTATGATCATTTATGAAATTTAAAAATGTTTGGACCAGGATGTAATTGTGAAGAATTGTGATTTTTGCGTTTCCTTTTGCTATTTATATTGTACAAGATTAGAAATCCTGGGGAAAAATCGATAACTGTCACATAATTCATGTCTTGGATTGAACCGATTGATAAATTGCTTGCAGGCTTGCCTGAGTAATTCAGTTCTGACTCATTAGTAGGTTGTTCAGCATGTGATAATCTGACTTTCAAGCTGCTGTTTGTTGCCTACTTTGTGTAAAAACATCCAATTGGAAGAATGACCAAAGAAAGTGAACATTGCCATGCAAGTATTGTAAATATCTGACATTTGTTTTTGTACTTTTGTTTAAAATAAAGTGTACATTCGGAAACATTATGCACAATGCATATTGTGTTGTTACCTTTTTCAGCTCTCTCTTTTGTTGTGGCACGCTTAAATCATTGAAATAAACTAAGAATAAATATAGATGAAATTTGGTTGTGGTGTGTGAGCCATGACTCAGGGAAGCCCCTTCAATTTTGCTATGGAGCAGGAATTTAATGAAATACAATAGAATACACTACCAACTGACCAATACGTTAGCCGGGCCAATTAATTTTTATTTTTAATTGTCCGATGGGCCGGTTTGCCCGCCCCCATAGCATGGCTGACAAACTGCAGCATAGCTGTGTGTCTTTCTATCTTTATTCATAACAAGCAGCAGAGTGTATATAGTTTATACTGCTCCAGTGTTGTTCTGCGCCAATATGATGCTGACAGTACCTGAGTTGAACCACACTCAGTCCCTTTTTTCTCCATATCTGGTGGCCTCAGGACTGGGTTGGTTGGATCAACACTGGCCAACACTTATGGTCCAGTATCTTCTCCATATCGGGCTGTCTTGGCTCATCACTTAAGTTGGATCTTTGTCACCACCACTTATGATCGGATACCTTCACTGTATCTGTCGGTGTCTTGGATCCCCTCTGGAATAGGCTATGCAGTATATATATATATATTGTATATATATTTATACATACTGTAGGGTTCAACTTGTTCTTAACTGGACACGCTATCACAGCATTTGTAGCTGTTTTGGTAACAATTGGTAACATGCACACATGAACAATGCAGGATGTGACATTTTAAATAATTTAAATTTTAAATGTTCAAATGCTCAGAAAGTGTCATTATTATAATTTGATATAGTAGTGAAAAAAATGAGGAGGAAAGAAAACTATCTGCCCTATATCAGACATGCGTTGCACTACTTGCTATATCAGCATCGGCCATTAAAAACCCCCCAAAAAACATTGCTCTATCACTAGATCTCAATTGTCCACAGATGGGGGAACCCATTACCTCACCAAGATGAAAAACATCACCACATCAAATTTACAACATACAGGAGGAAAATAATAACCACTATAAAAAATGTAATGGAAGTTGAGTAAAAGGCATAAAGTGCTGGCTCAATTAAATCTTTGTTGTTCAGATGTTTTTTGTCAATTTCTTCATGTATTCGTTGGAATACATCAGTTTTAATGTAGTAATCAGGCATATTTATCCTCAGATGTAGTCGGGCCTTCTTTGTAGTTGTGTTGTTGTTCTTACTCACCACCAAGTGTCAGTTAATTATATAAGAAAGTCTGTCCGTCAATCATTATGCATACTCAGACATGGCTGAAATCTCTTCAAATCTTCACAGTAGAATGATGTGAAAGGCTCTATGTGGATCTGCCGCCGGAATCCTTAATTTTCTAAAGGTTGTAGTGATTGTGATTGTACTGACTCTACCAGCTGTCTGATGAATATTGCTGAACTATTGACAATACCACAGGAAAACAATGATAAAGATATTGACTGAAACATATTTTGTGTGTTTTGAAAATAGACAAATACAGAACTTAGCTGTATTTTGAAATACCTGTATCATAAATACTGCCCTCTCTGACTGCAGGTGAACAATCATTCCTTGTAATCAGCTACCACTCATCTCAACCATCTGTATCTGTGACCATTCTACTTGAATTACTTCAATAATGTGAATACTGAGACGTTTAGACGGTTTGGAACTTAACACCAAGCACCGAACAAAAATGAAATTGAAATTCTGCTGCCATCTACTGGTCAAAATAGGTAACGGTCAGTCGAGGGAAATCTGACTGGAGAAAGTGACCATCTTTTCTTCCCTCACAATAGAGAAACACTTCGGCCAGGATTAGCTACATAAAAAAGTTACTTATAAGGTCTAATTTGCAATATGAAAATTGTTGCCTGTTGCAATCTCCGTTAGAGAAAAGAATTAATAAAATCAGTAACAAGTAACAAATGTACAAAAATGAACAACACTGGAGAATAAAACAAATGGAATAGTGAAGTTGCTTTGGCGCAATTGTTTTAACCTACATAATACACCAAATAAATAAATTAAATTTTACAAAGGAAAATGTGACTTGAAGTTTGGTCGTGATTCTCTTTCCATTAAAATACACTAATTATTCAGAAAATATTCTGTTCTGTTCTCAACCCTTTAAATATCCCTCAAATGTCTGCCTCACCAATGCAATTAGGGTTTTGGACAACGGGAAATTAAATAAGTCACCCAAATTTATTATATCATGTAGAAAAGGCATTTTAAATAACACATAATATCTGGAATATTTAAAATACATTTCTAGAAATCTAAAAAAAAACTATGGTATTTTAATTTCCCTTAAAGTTACCTTGTTTTTTCTTCTGTTAGTTATCATTTTACATACATTTCATCAGTTTGCATCTTAGTAACGTGAGTTTCGTGTTGCCAATACATTAATGGCTATGGTGAGAAAGAGCATAGATAATCAGCATCTTCTGTAATTATGTGCCTTTTAAAAATGTACACATTTGACTTCAATTTTGAATAAGACCTAAGCTTGTGAAGATGGGCCCATTGGTGGTTAGCAAAACTGTAGAGGTTAAAATAATTACCAGTATCATGAATATTAGTTCCAAATCTTTACTCATAGTGTCTTATTACGTTGCATAAAGATGCATTACTATATGACATACTCCTCCATTGTAGCACGATGTTGACAAGAGCTTTATGAGTATAGTCAGTCTTTTTAAACACGCGCCTGTCCCAATGATGTCGGCGATGATGAATTCAGTGATGTTAAGAATTTGTGGAAAATTACAGGACACATCCCTGAGGCGACCCATCAGAAATTAAGCATCACTGAGACAGTAAATTATCAGCTGTCACCCTCTGAAAATACCATAAAATTAATAAACAAATGCTGGATTGCAATGGTTGCAAGAAAAGTTAGTGAACCCTTTGAAATTCATTGGATTTCTGCTTTAATCAGTCAAGTCACACAAATATACAAATGCAGTTTGATGAGATAGTGCTGAATACACCGTTTAAAAATTCACAGTCTACATTTAAAAGGGAAGCCTTCGGTTTTAATGACTATCTAAAAGCTATTTGGGGTCAGAGGAGATTCAGCTTGGATGCCTGCTCAATAAAAAAGAAGTGTAGAGATGCATGAAACTGCGAGGCTTCAAATGCATCTACAACAGGACTAATTTCTACATATACTGTAGAGGATAGTCAATACTATTTGTACTCTCTCCATGAATCCTACAAAAATGACACCAATCTTGTTGTCAAGCATTAACCTCAGGGACACAACCCGATAGAAAATACCAGAAATCTGTAGAACGTCCACTTTTGTTTACTACTAGAAGAACACTCGACATGCAGGATGTTCATGGAGGGACAACAACACACAGCAGTATTCCTCGAGTTTGCAAAACAGTGACAATGCTCAGACTGGACAAAACTTGAACTTCTTAGCAGGAATGTAGACCATTATATTTGGTAAAAAGGACAGTGCACACCAAGACCATAATGTGAAGCATGGTGGGCTCATCATCATCTTGGCTGCTTTGCTGCCCCAAGGCCTGGAGTGCCAGATTGTATCAATACATTTTCCAAGAGAATGTCAGGATACAAGCCATCACCTGAAGCTTAAGAGAAGATGATGCAGGAAGTCAATGACAAAACACACAAGTAAATCAACCAGCGATTGATTTAAAAAGAGGAACATTTGTGTTTTCTTATGATCAAGTCAAAGTCTAACCCCTTGACAAAATATACAAACAATGACACTAACTAATGCTATTGTTGAGTTAGATGAAAACCACAAATTATGAAAAATTCCAGATAGTTCACAAGTTTACAACTCTACATACAAAATACAGTATAATATTCTATGTTTTTGGAGAAAAAATGTAAAATGTCAAAATTATGCAATGTTGTACGAGGCTTCTTTATGAAGATATTCAATTGTTTAAGGTACTGTGCAGTATCTGTACCTCACTGAGGAAACTTGATTATGAGTGCCCATGCATAATGTTAATAATAACATTAAGTTATAGCATACAGTAATATTGCTGCTAACATTTGCTTGTCTTGTTTAATCTAATCATCATGGGAATAGTTAAACATCTGATTCTCTTATTTATAATGAAGACATGAAGAGAAATGCTAAAGGGCTTTAGTTTACAGGTTGTCCTTGAAAATCATTTGACAAAATAATTTTGGTACATTTGAGAAACGATTCCATTGCTGTCTTTATCCTTTTTCCTATAGACATCCTATTCATAATCCATATTCTCTGCATGTACAATATACCCACCTGTGTGTACATTACAGTGCCACTTTGTTTTAGAAAGAATTGGTTGAGTTCACTCTTATTTATTACATAATAATGCCTTTTTAAGAACAAAATGTCAACATACAAACTTCAGCTGTACTTGAATGAGTTTTCATGTTGTGGCATTGAACTGCGTTATAGCTGAATATAGTTAAAGAAACATTACAATAATCTTCACCAGAGGGGACACTGGTGGAGATTCAACCAGCCTGCCTCCTCATCACCGAAACAATCATAAAAACATAGTTTTAAACACTTAAAACTGAATATTTCTGACAAAAAAAAAGTTGATCATGAAATGTTTTTTAATTTTTTTTATAGTTTATGGTGTAACTTCTTTATTACTACAGTCGTATTTTGTGTTCATACAAATACAAAAAATGCAATTTGTTATCTCTGTTGCAATATATACATTGTGTCCCTGCTAAATAAACTAATAAAATAACAAGAATTATAACTTTTAAGGCCCCCCTGGATGGTGACAGTGAGAGTGTAGACAAGTCAAGTTATCCTCTTAATCTCTTAGGTAACCACCAATGTGTCTATAAAGTTTTATCTCAAATTCTGGTGAAAAAACAAAGTTTCCCAAAAATACCGAATGTATTAAGATACAATCTGGTGAAATGTGTCTAAAATGATTCCCAATAAAAGAATTTTAAGGAAAATGCCATATCTTGCAAAAGTACGAGTTACAATACCTGTATGATTATAATACAATATGAATGAATCCAAACTGCTCTAAATAATCCCAAGCAATTTGCCTGTTCATTTACCATTAACCAGTGTTTAAGGGGTTAAAGGCCGTGGGTGGTGCAGAAGTTTAAATCATGGCAGCATGCCCTCCTCAGCTTTGGTGTGTATACCTTCCAATTTACACACCTGGCAGTTCCGGTGGGTCAGATCTCAGGAACCCTAGCCTTCGTCCCTGACCAGTATAGAGTTTTCATGTCCTGCCCAGTTCCTTAAGGATGCTGTGGTTTTCATCCACCACTCCAAGACATGAAAGTTAGGGCACGTTCAAACTGAAGCTGTAGTTGTCCATGTAATGTAGAGCGTGTGTGATATTGATACATATATGACATCATACCGTTATGAGAAGATGATGTAATGTGACATAGCTGCGTTTTGAGACCCACTTGTGATAAATGGATATACAGATCAACTTGAGAGGGAGTGATTCAGCGGTATAGCATTGAGCAAACACATTCTGGACTGGTCTCTAGGACTTTGTAATGGATCCCAGAATCCAGTGCCATTTTAAGGATGAAAGAAGAGCCAGAAGAATCATGTTGGCATTTCAGCAGTAAGGAATTTCTTTAATAGTTTATTGACAGTCCATCTTTGTGTTTACTGAACATAAACTCTGATTCTTCTAAACATTATTTTGTATTTTTCAGACTTAATATATTTACTCAAGTAATTCAAGTACATTTGGTAGTCAGATGGTTTCATTTTTCATTCCTTTGACCCAGCCAAGGTCCCACCATCTTTGAATAACTGTACCAGGGGTTATTCTTGCTTTTAACCTTCTGAGCCTGAAGCCTGAACCTTACTTCTAGCACTGCGCCTGAAGGGTTATAACAGGTGGGAGGGCCTGCAGCCAAAGGGGAGGAGGTTTTCATGGTTCAGAAAGAATACAGAGAGAGCTTAATACAGGGGATAACACACTCATCAAGAGGACAAACTAGTGTGTCTAAATATACTGGGCGAACTTGCTTTTTGCTCACCTTTCCTGATACAAAGTGAAACTTTATCGTTGGTAACAAATTAAAATAGGTTTGTTTGAGCAAATATATGAGCATCTATGGTAATCATGTGGCTTTTCGGTTACAGGTGGATATCTAAGAAATTATTTGACCATTTATTTATTTTTATTATTTGATTTGCTTGCTATTGTGTTATATTAGCTGGAGTGTATTTTTATATTGCATCATTTTGAATCGTAAAAAGGTGCAATGACCACAAATGTGTTGTACTACAACACAGTAGTTGCCTTATTAGTCAATGTGACTTGTTTCAAATGTAGTCATAACATTTACCTTGCTAATCAAGTACAGCATATCTGGCAAGTGCGATCACCACTCATCAAACCTGTTTGATTACTGCCCGCACTCCTGTCTTTCTTGTCCTTAATTTCTTCCCATCAATACGTTATGTTAAATGTTTGGTAGCATTTCCCTATAAGTGCTCCACATAAAACAAGAGTTTGCTTACTATGATGTGTAGGAGGGATGATGGGGGGGTCAACAAAATGCTGTATGCTTGTAAATACTGTATTGAATTCAAGGAAAGGTTCAATTGCAACACAGTTGACCACAACAGGAAACAAGAGGATTTTATTTCTGTTTCTACTGAATATTTCTCTTCCCATTATGTCAATGTAAACATGATTTGGATTTCAAGCACATTGTAATCATATTCTGGCTAAACAGATAAGCAGAGCACCATATTAGCTAAGATTAAATAAGATTACATTGTACAATATTTAGATACTGTACGACAGAGTTATGACCACTTTGGTGGAAAATAAAAAATACAGATTTCCTCAAAATGGTGTTTGTTTTTTCCACATAATATTGCAATATCTTACTTAAAATAATGCTACTTTCTGCTCATAATATAGTGCAGTCTTTCTGGAAATATAACAACTTTTGCTCAAACTATTACAACTTTAATCCTGTGTCATTACTAATGTTTCCTGGAAATGTGACACAGCTATTCTGATAAAATTATTAATCATGATATTTTTTTCTCCCAAAAAAATTACAACTTTATTTTCGTAGAATTTCGCCATTGCAAAATTTTTCTTGCAGCATGTTGACTTTGAAATACAGTATACAACTGGAATATTACTTCTTTTTTTTTTTTTTTTTACAAAATTAGCGTCATACTACTCGTAGAAGATAAGTGATATAAATATGTAGATTAAGAGCTGGACCACAGGGGTGTTAAACAAGACGGACGGGGTGAGCACGGGAGTTGTGTGTCCCTGTAACTCTGGCCAGTTGGATTTTATTCGTCATTGGTACATCCGGGGACTTTATTTTTTGATTGACAGTTGCCATGGCAACAAGCTAGAGCATCGCCATTTTGTCAGGAGGGTTTTTTTCCCAGCTCAGTCTTTTCAAATGTTCTCCCTTCCCGCCGGAATAATGCTGTCAGTGGATGTATATTTTATGTTTTTGGATATACAAATGCGTCTAGTGGATCGGATTAAGAAGGTCAACAGACCGACGATTTAACATAGTTGTGAGAATTAGGCGGCGCCGCACTAACTCAGTTGTCCGTGTCTCTGGTCCACCGGGCCGGTTCACTGCGCAGGTTTGGACCGCGCGCCATTTTGTGAAAATTGACACAAAATTCCTAACCAAAATTATCAGAGGGCACGGTTTCTCTTTCATGTTTTAACTATTCTGGGTCTAACAATATTATCGTTCGTGTCGAAGCGGCCGACGCTGAATTTGTAGAGACGCGTAAAATCGGAATTTGGCATAACGTTTATTTAGCAGTGGCTAGAATTGTTAGCTTGAGGCTAGCCAAAGAAGCTAGAGCTAGCCAAGGTAGGTAGCTAACGTTAGCTGCGCTCATTTTGTCAACTAGCTAGCCAGTTCCCCTAGCTGGTAAGTTATGCGTGCTAGTTAACGTTAGCATGTTGCCAGTGATCAGCTGATAGTAACGTTAGTCAAAGTTGTCTCGGCCATCGATGTTTCTCATTAAATATCATGGTACCGAGAGCAAAATGAAGCTGGATGGTAAATTATTTTAGAGTTTGCCGGTCAGAGGAAGCGGATTGGAATTAACGTTACTCGCTAACCGTGCAGGGAGGGGAGAATCTCAAGCTGGATAAGTTTCCTCATCATACAGGTTATTGGACTTTAAATGAAGATCGTGCCATCAGAGGTAAGCATTTTGTAATATTGTCTTTGACATCGGCATTTGTTATCTTAACACACTGCGTTAACACAATGTATGTCATATATTAGCTATATGTAACATGAATAGTTAACAATGATGGACGCGACAGTGAAGTTGAGAATGGTATCTTAATGCATGGCGACTGGCTAACATTTTGTGGCCGCTCCGACTTTGCACAAGCCAGCGTTAACGTTTCTTTCAGTCAGTAGGTCAGCGGACTGATGTTAACGTTAGACGGGAGCAGCTCCCAGCTAGCTGTGAACTACATTTGCTTCTGAGGTTGTGTGGGCTTGGGCTTCATGCTGGCATGGTGTTAATGTTGCAGCTAACGTAACCCTGCGAAGCTGGACGTTGTCACTGAATGATTTAAGCAAACGTAACTGTGTTGGATAACATACACACGTAAATGCACTGTAATTGTAGCGATTTCGACAGTGTCGTTGGATAGGACGTTACGGAAGCTCCGCCAGCTAACCCGGCTAACGACTGTTTAGCTAGTTGGACAACCCTGGCTAATGGTTAACGTTGGCTTGTTGACGAGCCAGCTGAATGGGCCCACAACCCGCTGGCTCAACACAGCGTCACTAGCTAACGTTAACGTTGGATTGGTGAGAGATATGCTTGCTTGTCCCGCAGTTTTCTCGGCAACGTTAACGGCGGCTTCGTTAGCTAGTTAGTGTGCTAGCGGTAACGTGAGCTTGAAGACGTTTGTCATTTATACTTGGAATAGGAACGATATGTAGCAAGCGAGGACGCAAATTAACACTGAATATGCTTTCTAAATATCAACCATGACGAGATCTACCCCATCAACTGTAAGTACACAGCTGCACGGGCACCTTCTGGAAACCAATGCTAGGGTTTTATTTGTTTGGGATGGAATTATCTGGTTATGAGTTGGGCGTGAGAAGAGGGCATACAAGCATGTTAAAGGCGGTTTTTACATAGCCATCACTTATGATAGGTGACGGCTACTAACGGCTAGCTAGCCATCGTTATATTTACACCTAAATAGGCCTGTTGGTTCCGCGAAGAATAGAGCCATGGAAGGAACTGTTCATAAGTCGGTACTGAAAACCGAGAACAACGTAAACGCTTAAAATCTCCAAGTGTTGATTGGAAAATGGCCTTGTGGTTATTCCAGTTTGATTTTTCTGGTAGTGTTTGTCGTTCAACGAAATCAAATTCACCATCTAGTGTTGTCAATTATCCGATAGGTATTGTTGATGTAAGATGGGCTTAGTGAAAACTTTTTCGCTTCTTTGTAAATTAACATAATTTTGTACGGCTTTTTCAATTGATCCAGTAAGACTAATAATAATTTGTCCTCGATGCTTGTATAATTCAATATGCTTAGAGGAGATCCAGTAATTATTAGTCCACAGTTCCTGATTTGTGTTGATAGAGTATATATTCCGTGCAGGTATTTGTTTGCAAACATCTACACACAGGAAGTTAAAATCTTCTGTATTTGTAATATTAAGTTGTCTGGGCATTTACTGCTTTTACTTGCCCATCCTCAAGTAGCTACCACCTTGTGAGTTTAAGCTATATATTTTTTAGTTCAATAGTATTTGCATTCCCACCTCTGAATTTTTTTCTAATTTTGGGTTGTACAGTTTACTTCAAGGGTGTTTTGCCCTTTTCAAGTTAAGTTAACCCACATGCAGTTAAATCTGACAAAAATGCACAATAGTAATGATCTGCTTTTATTCTTTGTAGTGGGTTGTGGTTTGCTGCTGGACTCTCCTCCCAGGATGATATGAAATTTTGCAGGACATGATGCATCCAGGTTAGATGCTGTATATTAAGTCTTAACCCTTTAGTAGGGAGTGGTGCACTTAAGTCCCCCCTCAAATATATTGCTGTTTGGAATATGGCCTCCAGTATAAATGAATAGAAATGACGAACAGGCTAGAGTCAGCTTCTTGTCATTATTAAGATCTGTCCTTTCCTTGGTGTAGCTCTCTTGATTTTGGTTCCACATATTTTGTGATTAATGTATTGATATAACACAAAATAGCGAAATGGTAGATGATATTGTCTTCACAGTGTACCTCAGCAAGCAGGAAAAAGACACAAAATCAGTATTATTTTAGTTCTTTAACTGTTGTATTTAAATTAAAGATAAAAATCAAACATCTTTAATATCTTGGTGTAAGGTCTAATATACAGGCCAGTAAAAATAGTATACACATATATTCCCTTATTGCCCCCCTTAAACACTGCTCTATCATCTTACAGTTCCTCTTATTTCTGTCAGTGGATGTGTATTTTTTCCTTTTCCAAAGCTGGGTCAGCTTTCTAACGTTCTCAGATGGAGTGCAGGTTTTGGGCTGTGCAGCTATTTTGCTGTCAGGCTCTTGTGTTGAAAGCAGCGTCTAAGTGTGCCAAAGTTCAATTTTATTTCTTGTTTATTTCTTGTTTTCTCATTGGAAAATGGGAGCAGCTCTGCCCTGGCAACAAAAGTAGGCTATTTGCATACTGCGTTGTGATTGGTCTGTGCATTGATGGGCTTGCCAAATCACGCTGTATCTCTGTGGTGATAGGCTATGCTAATTAGGTGCTGTTGCTGGGATTCTGAATAGTGGTTACTGTGTAGCACTGGTGAATTGTGTTGTCTGGTGAGAGATGCTGATAGCTGAACATGCTATTTAATAATTTTTTGATTCCTTCTGGCTTAAAATGAAGGATGATTCACTGTACAGTGTGGAGATGTTTTATTTTCTGCCCCTTTTGCTGTTAAAGCTGCCATTTTGCTCCTTTTTCCTCACAAAGGTTGATATATATAACTAATATCTTCATTTTGTGGTTATCTTTTGATGCATTTTTTAAAACATATTTACATTTTTATACATTTTACAAAAGACAATGTATTTCATCTGACATTTTCTTAAACATTGAATTTATCCATGTTATTATTGTCAATATTTCACATTCATTTTAGTCCATTTGAAAGCTGATTCTTAATGTAAACCAGTATGTAAATATTGAATGTGTATAATTAGGATTTGACTTAAAATTTTCTCTTACTTAAAGCTTTACTAATACACTTGGTGTTAAATGAAATCCTGCTATCTAATTATAGTCATTCGTGGTTTTTCATGTAAAATGTGCACAATTAGTGGCAAACATTTTTAATTGCTTTATGTTTAACCTTAGTCTTTTATGAAAGAAGGAAACTAATCTGCCCTGTAGTGAGATTGTTGTTCCTGTTGCCTCTTGTGCTTTTCGTTTTTTGTATATCACATTGAATTAAGCTAACATGCAACTCATGGCAATATTAATTTCCTTCAGGAGGAGAGACTTCAGCATGCAAACCTTCGTCCGTCCGGCTTGCGCCCTCTTTTTCTTTACACACTGCTGGTCTTCAGATGGCTGCTCCAATGCCCCATACGCACCAGCAGTACAGTGACCGCCACCAGCCGAGCACTGACCAATCTGTTACGGTCTTACCGTACAGCGACCAGACACCACAGCTCACTGCCAATCAGGTATAAATAATAACCTGCCCATGTGCAGCTGTCAGATTCTCTTTCAGGCCTTAATATGTGTTGTTTCAAGAATTGCGTTACTTGTTTAAAAGGAAAGTCTGTTTCATTTTTCTTCTGCTGTCACCAGGCAGACTTGGTGGCTTGTTTTGTTTTTTTTCAGTCTGCCCATTTAATACTGCATAAATGTAATTGCGTGAACTTAAATTAATGACCCCTTAACACTTTGCAGCATTCAACGCACCTGTTATTTGCAAAAGTACTGTATATATTGTTTCTCAATATTGTGATTTTTCTTTTCTGATACTTCAGAGGCACATGCCCCAGTGCTTTCGTGACCCAACTTCAGCTCCCCTGAGGAAGCTCTCCATTGACCTTATCAAAACATATAAACACATAAATGAGGTTTGCCTTGTTTCTCTTGCTACCTATATAATTTGTGTTTATTATATTAGCATTTTTTGTATTTTAAGTATTTTGGATTGATAAAAATATATAATACTTAGTGATCAATGTATATCATATAAATTGTTTTCTTGAATTCATAGGTGTATTATGCAAAAAAGAAGCGGCGGCACCAACAGGGTCAGGGTGAAGACTCCAGTCACAAAAAAGAAAGGAAAGTCTTCAATGATGGCTATGACGATGATAATTATGACTACATCGTCAAAAATGGGGAGAAGTGGATGGACCGCTATGAGATTGATTCCTTGATAGGAAAAGGGTCATTTGGACAGGTATTAACAAACACACGCTTTCACAAGTACAGATGACAGAGAAAATAGTTTTAAAATTTAAACACTGTCCACTATCTATGCAGTTGAGATTTTGATTGGTTTTGTCAAAATGATGCTGTGATGAACTAAGAAATGCTTAAATTTTCTTTTGTTGGCATCTTAAGGTGGTGAAAGCATATGACCGTGCAGAGCAGGAATGGGTTGCCATTAAGATCATAAAGAACAAGAAAGCTTTTCTCAATCAAGCCCAGATTGAAGTGCGCCTCCTAGAGCTCATGAACAAACATGATACTGAGATGAAGTACTACATCGGTAATCCACTCTTTTAATTTGTATCTAATGCACTGCAAGAGTTGTATGACATAAACAGCGTTTTTGTGTATTTGACCAACATGGGTGCATTTTGTTTCTTTTATAGTGCATCTAAAGCGCCACTTTATGTTCCGGAACCACCTCTGCCTCGTGTTTGAGATGCTTTCATATAACCTGTATGACCTGCTACGAAATACCAACTTCCGTGGCGTCTCACTCAACCTCACCCGGAAGTTTGCCCAGCAGCTATGCACGGCGCTGCTCTTTCTGGCCACGCCTGAGCTCAGCATCATCCACTGTGACCTGAAGCCTGAGAACATCCTCCTGTGTAACCCCAAGAGGAGTGCCATCAAAATAGTGGACTTTGGTAGCTCATGCCAACTGGGACAGAGGGTATCTATCTCTACTATTAAGTATCAGCAGTTGGTTGAATGTATGCAATGTTGTCTTAAAATGTGTGATTGTTGGTGCAGTGGTTGTGAGCTTAACATTTAATTCAAGTTCAGAGAGAAAGGTACAGTTTGACTCTGTTTTCTTGTGGTAGATATATCAGTATATCCAGAGCCGCTTCTACCGTTCCCCAGAGGTGCTGCTGGGAATGCCCTATGACCTGGCAATTGACATGTGGTCCCTTGGCTGCATCTTGGTGGAAATGCACACTGGAGAACCTCTCTTCAGCGGAGCCAATGAGGTATTGGGCAAACAAATAATAAACTGAAAAATCTACTCATATGTTCTCCTTCTGTTTTATACCTATGAATGGTGAAGTTTTTGTTGAATTGAGATTAAGTATGATGCTGCAACTAGCCAAAACTAATCAGAATGGCATGTTACAAGAATATTTGAAATATAGAATTAAGTTTGCCAGTCACCACAGTGACTGTGTGGTAGTGGTTGTAAAATGTAAAATTACCCCCACCCGAGAAGAGGCAAGGAGTTTCCTTCAATCTGTGTATCTTAACATGTTACTCATTTAGCAATGACAGAGCATTTTTGACAGAGCAGTTTTGTTTCCAATTTGATTAATTCCATTGAATTAGTTGTTGTTAATTAAACAGTGTCTTCTTCCCTGAACTAAAGCACTGTAACAGACATATGTATGACATATGACATGTATGACATATTGTGATTAGTTGTTTTTTTTGCCCTTTTTAAAAATCAATTATCATAAACTGAAACTGTTTTCAGTTTCCCCCTGGACTGCTTGAGCTCTGGGGTTGAGGTTTGGATTGAAACTTTGCTAACAAAACAAATTCCATGGGTTTTGAATGAAGTCATGGTATGCGGCACATGTTCTGACTCAGAAGTCAGATTTCGTGTATATGTTTTTGTTTTGAATTAAAGTTTCAGGCCTAGGTCCTGCTACCACTTCTGGCTTCTTCAATAAATATACATATGATGTTCATCTTAGGACAACTTTTGATGAACGTTCATTCACATAAAAAGTTTAAACAAAATGTATCCTGACTGTGATTATTTTGAATATACTATCATAAATACAGTCTAAAAAGTATCAAGCCAGTTCATTTAAAATGCCATTGTAATTAATTTGTATCACTATCCCCAGGTGGACCAGATGAACAAAATAGTTGAGGTTCTTGGTATCCCACCAAATCACATAATGGACCTAGCCCCAAAAGCCAGGAAGTTCTTTGAGAAGCTTTCAGATGGTACATGGAGTGTTAAGAAGACCAAAGATGGCAAAAGGGTGAGTTCAGCTCTTAATTGGTGTTCACATCCTCTAATTGTGCTGAGTGGATCATTGTGTGTGATGAAATATATAATTCTCCAGTGAGCTAATGTCTGTATCCCGGTGTCCTCTGCTTTAAACAGTATAAGCCTCCAGCCTCGCGGAAGCTCCACTCCATCCTGGGTGTGGAGACAGGAGGTCCAGGGGGGCGACGGGCAGGGGAGTCTGGCCATGCTGTTGCGGACTACTTGAAGTTCAAGGACCTGATCCTCCGGATGCTGGACTATGACCCTAAGAGCCGTATCCAGCCCTACTATGCCCTGCAGCACAGCTTCTTCAAGAAGACTGCAGATGAGGGGACCAATACAAGCAGCAGTGTGTCCACAAGTCCTGCATTAGAGCAGTCCCAGTCTTCAGGAACCACCTCCAGCACCTCCTCTAGTTCAGGTAACTGGTATTAGAACCTCTCTCTGGTTTTGTCATTATCTTTGATTTGATGTAAATGATGAGCTTATCAACATGTGTACACTTGAGAAGTAATAAACGAGGAACTGTTTGAAGGGGATTTGGTTTGCTATTGAGTTTGGTTGAACTGTGCCAAGTTAGTAACCGTTCAATTGAACAGTTAAAAAAAGCGCTCCAATTATTGTGGAGTTTCAAATAAGTTCAGCATGATATATTCCTGCTTCTGTGCATACTGTGTGTGACTCAGTCCAGTCATGACATTGAGGATGCCCTTATGACACTTCTGTTTACCCTTTAGGAGGATCATCTGGGACGAGTACCAGTGGTAGAGCAAGATCTGACCCTACCCATCACCACTTGCACAGTGGAGGACATTTTGGCACGGCCCTGCCTGCCATCGATGGTGACAGCCTCTGCCCACAGGTCAGTAAATTAGCCTGGAAAGAGATGAAATAATATCTGAATCTAAGTGCAGTCATATAGTATTTCATGAAATTAGTTATATCTTGTTCTTGTTGTAATGTCCTAGTGTGCTTGTGTGTATGTTTGTGTATACATGTATATATCCACAGTTCTGAAAGTGAAGTATGTTTGTCTCTGCTGTCTGTGTTAAATCCTTACAAAAAGTTTGATATTTGATTTGTTTGATTGACAAGTCATATATTTGACTCATACGATCTTCAATTGGAATCTCAAGCAACTGCAATTGTGTCTTGTCAATGGTTCTACCAAGTAATGCCAACACAATGTGTTATACTATTAAACAGGAAATTATGTACCATGGATATTTTTAAGGATGTAGGCGAGATTAAATCTCATTAATCTTCATTTCGATCAACATGTTTGAATGACTTGAAAATTAGTGCTTCCCTATACTCCAACAAGTGATTACATTTTTTTATATATCGACAGGCAAGACAACCATATCCGCCCCCCTTGGTGTGGGGAGGTGGGGTTGGACCCGAGTCAGTCACCGGAGAAACCCACCCAGTTCAGGAGACCACCTTCCATGTTCCCCCTCAGCACCCTAAGGCCCTGCATCCCCACTCACACACTCATCACCATCATGGGCAGATGATGGCTACACGGCCACGCCCACGCCACTATACCTCCCCGACACACAGCTCCTCAACACAGGACTCCATGGAGGTGGTTCATGGCCATCTGTCCATGACCTCCCTGTCTTCCTCTGCCTCCTCTTCCTCTACATCATCCTCTTCCACTGGGAACCATGGCAACCAGGCCTACCAGCTCCGCCACTTGCCCGCTGGAGCCCTTGACTTTGGTCAGAATGGTGGGCTGAGCATGGGGCTAGGTGCCTTCTCAAACCCACGGCAGGAGACTGGCATGGCAGCGCACCCTGCATTCTCCATGGGCACGAACACAGGGCCTGCCCACTACCTAGCAGAAGGCCACCTGGGCATGAGGCAGGGCATGGACCGGGAGGAGTCTCCAATGACTGGAGTGTGTGTGCAGCAGAGTTCTATGGCCAGCTCGTGACTGCACTGACATTTGGCTGTGTGTTCCCCCTGTGCGTCATTTTTAAGGTGGTGTTTTTTACTACAAGGTGTGTTGAGAACAAAAGCTGCTCACGTCAGAAGGGAGATATCACTGAACCGCTACTACAGAGAAAATCCTTTGTTAAAAAGTATATATGTAATTTTCATCCGTTTTTTTTTCTTTGCAATCATTAGGCACAAAATAATACTGCGGAATAACCATAGTGAGATTGAGACATCCATCTTACCATTTCACCAATTTCATGTAATCACCATATGGTATTGTGTGGCAAAATCTTCAAAGGAGCATTTTAGAGCGAAGTTTGGAGCTGTTTTACAGGTAGCTGTTGGTGATTAAATGCTTGGCGTCCTCTCGGTTCAATCCGTGGACTGCCTGACATTACTGTTCCACTGGTTCTTAATTATTTTGCCCTGTTTAAGTGAAATTTCACCTGTGAAAGCTGCTTGTAAATCCAGTAGCTTGACAATGAGGGGAAGTGTTTGCGGTGATATTTCTTGTTGTTGGTGGGTATTGTGTAACTCTGTAAAAGGGGAGCACATAACAGTGGAGTCCCTATAGCGTGTGCTGCCCGTGTGGAGAGAAGAACCCGCGGGTGGATGCTGACACCGACCGGGTCGGAGGAGAGGGAAGCACCACCCCTCAGGCCTAGAGGCCCCGTAGTCCTGCAAGCTGCAACCGGGCCCGGCACAGACGAGAGCAGCAGTGGGCACGGGAGACGTAAGGATCCAGCCCAGTTAGATGAAGACAGTCAGTGGCTGGTTCTTAGATAACCCTTTGGCCTTATGACTTATGGACTTGGAATGGGATGGAGCTGGACATTATCATTTGAATTAAGATGGCTTTTCTCTATTTTTCTCTCTAGACAGCCCTTAATTCTTTAAGGAAATTAAAACAACTTAGAAAAGGTAAATAAGAATGGTAATTTGAGGCCTTTCTCTACAAAGATTTCTTCTTCAGCAGGGCCCCACATAACAGGGTCTAATTGTACACAACAACCTCCTAAACATTACTTTCTTGAAAAGCTTATTCACTGGTTAAGGATTTTGCATTGGAAAGAACTATTCCAGAGTCTACCCTTTTATGTTTTGTTACTTTTTCCCTTTTGCATGTAGTTCCTCATCAGAACCACCTGCACAAATATCTCCATCCAAAACATGGAAACTGAAGAAAAAAAAAAAGAGTTAAGTGACTGCCTTTTTTCTCCTCAAATTATGCTGTGAATTTTACAAGAATTTATTTTCCCTTTGGATATGTTTTTATACCAAAGCAGTTGTTTTATAGCATATAGGTGTCTGTAACCAATAATGTAGCAGTTCACCACTTTGACGTTTGAAGTTTACTTTGTTTCACTTTGAAGTTCTTTCAAGGTCTTATTTTCACGTCAATACAAACAGCTGCAATATATTACTTTAGCAAAACTGGAGACCGTTGTCGAGACCGTTGGCTATTGTGTTCTGGCCAGATTTGTTTGCAACATTTTACCAAAACTGTTTCCATACTAATTGGTAGATTATTTTGGGAGTCTTTTAAAAACTTTGGTATGTTAGAGAATTTGGTAGTTACTCTGCAGGCTCCGGAGTAGCAAGATAGAAGCTGATGGTTTAAAAAAAAAAAAAAAGGAGACTAATGCGTTCTATTTCTGTGTCGTAGTTTTACTTTTGCCCCCATAATACTATTTCAAAGGGTTTTGCTGCCTTTCATACATCATTTGGTCAACCTGGCTAGTTTCTGCCATGAAACAAGACTTTGTCATTGTCTTGGCAGGGTAAGGATAATTTTGGCAAAGCAGTTTATGTGGAATGTTACTGTTCTGATTTGTTAGGGCAGATCCCTACGATTGTTGTCCTAGTCAAAGGGAAAAGGGTGCCCTTCAGTCCACAATCACGTGCTTTGCTTAGGCAAACATGCATGTCCTCAGAACATTACCAGTCAATAACCAGATTTTTTTTAATATCAGGGATCTTAAAGTGCTTTCTCTTTTGTGTTGCTCATTTTACCAGCTTTGAAATTTGACGGTAAAACCTGCCCACAACCATCTTTCAAATTAAAGGCAGGACGCAGGTTGCTGTTGTCATTTTAATGAAGAGAAACCATCACAAGGACAATGCTTGGTATTTCCACAAACACAATGTAAAGCTACCTATGAGATTGGGGTTATATCTGGATGTCAAGGTTAATTGCAAATTTGCAATCATTTTTCATACCCCACAGAATTTGAGACATTCAGAAAATGCCAGTGGTTTTCTTACTGGCCCTCATACTGGTACTAAACATTCCAAAATAAAGACTGAAAACTGCAGTGACTCGTGTGCGCCTATTTCAGATCATGCAGATTGACCTCTTATTTAGAGCAGTTGTCATGAAATGCAGCCCCTTTTTAATAGTTGAAATAGAATTTATGTATATATTTATATTTTTTTAATAAAGGAAGTATAGAACTCACTACCTTGCTCCTGCTGGTATGTTATGTTTGTCAATTTGGTGACCATTCAGTGGGCAGGAACTCCTGTTTTCTTAGTGGCAAAACCTTGCCTTTTGGCAAAGGTACTTGACTACATCAGGACAACACTATGAGGTAGGGTTTGAATCAAACAGGGAAAGCTAGATCTTCAAACCTTAATAATTTTCACAGGGTATATTGTAAGTGCATGTTCATCACCTGTTCAAACCTTAGTTTTTGGTTACGTATATGAGAAGCACATGGTTGAAAAAAGGTTCCATTTTTCATAAATCTGTTAAGTTTGTGGGTTATACACAAAGGCATAATTGTTGACATATCTAAACACGCAACAGACGTCAAAGTCCTCTTATTTAATTAGATTTTTTTCCCTTCATCTTTGATTTCACATTTTATCACTTTTTTTGTACATGCAACATGCACTATAGGACTGAACAGCATGGGGGAAAGGATAAGTCCATGTATCCACAGATTGTAAGATCTAGTCAAGACTTTGCTGTGTTTATGACAATGCCCTTTGTATTATATTAAGACAGTCTTATGTATGATATATAAAAAGAAGTTAATTGAATTGTTCTGCGTGTCTTTATTGTTCTTTGCCAACTCCACAGTACATGAGTCACTCTTCCAGAGCGTCTCGTATCGTCGGGCATACTTACGTAATGCTTCTGCAGCAACGCGGGTTGGACTCCTGCATTCCAAGTGACAATAACAAACTTAAACATAACTACAATGGCCAATTTAAGTCGGTAGAGTGTGATTTGGTCATTTTGGTATTGATAAAACAAAAGCACCCTCACAAAAATGCCCCGGCTCGTTGGTCTAGGGGTATGATTCTCGCTTCGGGTGCGAGAGGTCCCGGGTTCAAATCCCGGACGAGCCCAATTTTCCTTCCGTGGGGTTTTTCATTGTTTCTTTACAGTAGCAAATGAGGGTTACTAAAACATGGATATCTGAACACGAACTTATGGCGCAGAATCAACATATAACAACACAGTAACAACGTTATAGAGGCCTTCGACATTGGCAGCATTTGGAATTCACGCGTTATGTTCACAGGCGGATACTGAGAGTGATGTTAATTTATGTTATTGATTATCGTCAGATTGGGAAAAAAATTGGGCTCGTCCGGGATTTGAACCCGGGACCTCTCGCACCCTAAGCGAGAATCATACCCCTAGACCAACGAGCCACACGTCCGCTTGCTCCTGGTACACCAATTCAACATTGTATGTGATTTCCTACGCCATTCTTTTCCCTTCTTTGATTTATTTTTTTTTCTTAAAAAATTAGCGATTTAAGGGAACATAACCATGGCTCTTGAGCTGAGCGTGTTACAACGACGCGCTACGGAATAGAGGTCGAGGTGTCTGTAAATATCTCGAGCGACGACAGCATATTTTGTGGTGCCCATTGTCTTATTGCTCTATTTGCAATTTCAATCAAACGCTGCAAGTTAATCATGCGATGACCGAAAACGCCGCTAATGTTACATGCGGAGAAAGTCAACCCTACCCTCGTTTGCGCCTTTAGTGAGGTGACCAGCAGGTGGCGGTACCACACGTAAAAGAACAACATGGATACCGAAGAAGAGCGGACCCATTGTTACCAATAAGGAAGAACCCTCCCTGATACATTTTTATGCATATGATAGAGGCAGGGCTGTGCAGACTGGACTTGTGGCTAAAGGGCTATATTCGTGAAAAAACCTAGGAAAAAAGGACGTTGCTGTGTCACGTGACGGTGGCTGACCAATCACCTTCTTACTGTCGGACCAGGGGTGGGTGGGGGAATAAAGCGGTGGTTCTGATGACTGTAAAAAAATAACCGCGAATGGTTACGAGCCTGGGTTTTTCTCTGACCAATCAGAAAGCGTTTGAGCAAGAGGGCTTCCTGCAAATGACACCTACCCGAAGAGGAACTGTTTTGAATGTGTCGTAAATACAATAGGCGCTACAGTGCCGTTGAGCGTTTAAATTACTTGGTGCAAGAACAGATAGTCACATTATCTTCAGAAATTACATCATAAACAAGTGAGCTCGGGATAAAGTTAACATAGGAGCGGCGAGGGTTTTCTAGGTAACTTCAGTTAGCCAACAGTAACGGCTTGCTAAGCTAACATGCCGAATTTTTGCGCGGCTCCAAACTGCACAAGGAAGAGCACAGAGTCGGATTTGGCATTTTTTCGGTTTCCAAGGGACCCGGAACGGTGAGATGCGTTTTCTGTTATCTACGGTAACATCGAATTATTCTTTTGGTTAATATTCGACAGTAGGGACTAACACAGGTCAAGCTAACATGTGAGGACCTCTCCAACTTAATGCTCATAATGAATAATTTAAGACGTTATTAGTGTTTATTTTGGCAACACGTAATGAATTAGGCTAAGTAAATTATTGTTTGTTATTTATACATCGTCTACAACGTACTAATTCAAATTGCATGTCCATTTAGTTCTATAGTTTAATATATACTTAAATAATAATATACAGAGCGTATATTATCTTGGGTGTGACCCACAAACTCTGTCTGTCATCGTCTGAAGTCACAGATATTGATTATGGCTTGTAATTATTTTCAGTGAACAACTCAAACTCAGTGGTAACCAGTGATGTGTCCATCTTTTATGGTTTTATTCTTAATTCTAGCAAAAAAAGGTTTCCAGAGATATCAAATAAATCTGGATGCATTCTACATAAATGATATCCAACAAATGTAGAGTAAATAGAAACTTGAAAAAAACAACACCACCATATCTTAAGGAAAGGATATAATAAGGATATATATAATATACATAAGGATTATTATAACGGAGTTGTGGTATTTTTAAAATCAGTACTTCTCTATAAATCACAAGACTTATATGACTTTCCTATGAAATACATTCTATTATTTATGGACTAATAATGTAAGAAGATAAATAGCTAAAATCCTGGAACTGTTAGGCTTAAACCATACTCAATAACCAACATTTAGGGGGGTCATGACCTTTAATCTATGCTTTAAGCTGGACACGTTCATTTTATTATATTTGGACTTGTAAACTGAAAACTATTGTAAAATGCACAGATATTAGATATTTAGATATTAGATATTTCTTCATTGCTGTATTACATGTAATGAATATCAAATAAGTTTCCGTGTACACAGGTAGACACGTCACATTCTACATATGAAATTACAATTTTAACCTTTGAAATCTATGTTTGTGATGGTTGGTGATCTTGACCGTTTGCTGCATTATTGTGCAACGTATTCAAAAATGGTCAGATTATAGCAATATTTTTTATGTGTGTGTTTATTTTTAGATGCCGAATTTGGGTAGAGAACTGTCGCAGGGCCGATCTAGAGGCAAAAACAGCAGATCAGTTGAATAAGCACTACAGATTGTGTGCCAACCACTTTGTTCCAGCTATGGTCTGCAAAACGGTAAGCATCTTGCATGGTGTATCTCTCATGGTGGTGTGTGTCACCAATGTCGTGCAAAGTATCGTTCTCACCCATGCACGTGGATTGCTTTTGATTTCAGAGCCCATATAGGACTGTCCTGAAGGACACAGCTATTCCAACCATATTTGATCTGACCAGCCACCTAAAAAGTCCTAATACCAGACATCGCAAGCAAATTAAAGAAATGGTAAGAAAGTTGTGTATTTGTCATTTGTCAGAGTTGGAGCAAAGGCATATACCAAGCATTACAACGCCCTGTGGAATATTTAATGTGTGTTATAGCGAATGTTTTCTTAAGTGAGCTCTTGTGCTGTTAGTATGATCATATCTGCTGGCAGCAGAGGTCACAAATATTTATGTGTACAAGGTCATTAGTCAAATTCAATTTAGAGGACTAGTTGAAATGTATTTATAATTTGTCTAATTTAAATAATGATGGAAGCTATCGAAGCTAACTTGCTTCCGTAATTATTTAAATTAGACATTTCAATCCTAAAATAGTCAATAGCCATTTTAATAAAGACGTTTCACTGCTTACTTTTAATTGTTTGATTACTTTTCCACAGACTGAAAACTCCACAGGGTAATAATCAAAACCTAAGCAACCGCTGTCCAAGTTACATCTGTAAAATTATTTTCTTTCAATTTCAGAGTGAAGAAGATATACTGATGGCAGAAAAGAGATGTAAGTCAGAGCAAAGTACGCACGTAGCAATTAGTTTGTACAATTCTGTACTAATCTAGTAAACTAACTAAATAATATTGTACTCTTTGTTGTCCTGGATAAGTACCTGTCCTTTACTGGAGTAATGCATCATGGGAAATGTATTGTTACAGTGCAGCAGGTGTGACAAACATCGAGGAATCTTTGGCTAATAATATTTGGCTAAATATTTACTATATCGATTTCAATTCATTGAATCATATCGTATTGCTCTAAATTAACTAACATGCCTAATATATGGTTGCACATATAGAGTATATAAGGATAGGATGGCATTATATAATGAACTCAAACATGCTGTGATATCCAGATCCTGAGCGTGTGACTTGGAAATCCTTTACTTCAATTAACAATTGTGTCTTTCTTTCTTCTCCCCACAGTGGTATCTTCAATGACAGAGCTTACTTCAAAAAATGATGCAGTAGTTGAAGATAGCAGAAGCAATGAGGATGAGCCCAAGCTCTCCACCGAGGAGAAAGAGTTTCGCAGTTACCTGAGGTCATTATTTGAACTTGTGGTCCTTCTGGAAAAACAGGGCATCCCATTACTGACCAACAGAGCTTCTAATGCTGTAAGCAACTTCCAGGCTCTTCTGGAATACCGCATGAATGCTGGAGACCAAGCTCTGAGAAAGCGGTTCAAGGCAACAGTTGTGAACACAGAATATCTTTCTGCAACCCAACTCAGCACACTCCTCGATGTCTGTGAGAACACGGTGAGAGAGGAGATGCTGATGGAAGTCAGAGAAAGTCGCTTCTTTTCCCTGGTCACAGGGGATCTTCTCGAATTTGCCGGTGAGAATCACCTGCCTGTATTCTTGCGATTTGTGAATCAAAACAACATTCTTCATGAAGAGTTTTTGGATTTTGTGCGCTTTGAAGGCAACGAGTCTGCTCTGGCAGAGAGGTTGGAGGCACAGCTGACTGATCGTTGGGGTCTTAGCATGGAAGACTGCCGTGGTCAGGCGCACAAAGCCACTGGGACTGCCACCACCAAGATGAAAGCTGTGGCCGTAATGCTAATGGAAAAGTATCCTCTAGCACTGCACATGCCCTGCTCCTCCACTGCACTGAACATCCATTTGGCCAACAGTCTACCTTTTCCAAATGTCCAGATTGTCATGGAAACCCTAAGGAAAATTTGTGTTCTCTTTACAGCCCCTTTCACCCAGGAAAAGCTAGACAAATCTATCACAATTTCTTACCAGGGACATGAAGAAAAGGGAACTGCTCTTAAACAAGCCTGTAGCTCACGCTGGACTGAGCAGCATAATGTCTTTGATCTGTTGTTAGACTTGCTGATGCCTCTAATTCTGTGCATGGACGGCATCCGGGACAATGAGGATGGAAAGTTTACTGATTCTGTTGCAGCAGATGCGTATGCAATCTCAGAAACTCTGGCTGACTTTGAGATCATTGTCACCATAGTCATCCTAAAGAATGTTCTCACATTCACCCGAGCATTTGGCAGGAATCTCCAAGGGGGGGTAGGTGATGCTTTTTTTGCTGCCAACAGTTTAACTGCCGTCTTGCATTCACTAAATGAAGTCAACGATAACATTGATGTCTACCACGAATTTTGGTTTGAAGAGGCTGTGAATGTGGCTAACATAATGGAGGTTCCCGTGAGGGCTCCCAGGCTGTTTCTTCGGAAACAGCGTGCAGCTGATGTGGGTGAACTCCAAGTGGAGACCTATTTTAAAGAGTATGTTACGGTCCCTGTGATCCGCGGCATCATGCAGGAGGTGGAGGACATGTTTTCCGAAACCAATCTCAAAGCACTCAAATGTCTGTCACTGGTCCCCAGTGTTATGGGCCAAATGAAGTTCAACACCTCTGAGGAGAACTATGGAGAAGTTTACCGCAGTGATCTCCCCAATGCAGAAACACTTTCAGAAGAGTTTTACTGCTGGAGGATCAAATGGAAGCACAGAGGCAAAGAGGTGAGTCTGCCCACTACCATTCACGAAACCTTACAACTGCCCTACGTGAAGTTCTTTCCCAACGTCAACACCTTCCTCAAGATTCTGGCCACATTGCCGCTGCTGAAATTAGAGGACAACAAAAGCCAGACGGCAAGCGAACGGCTGCAAGCATATCTGGACAGCATGCCTGCCGAGCAGTGGAGCAAAAGTCTGGCAATGCTTCACGTTAACGCTCATGTCAAGCACGACTTGGATGTCATGGTTGACAAATATTGCTTATTGTACTCAGATGACGAGGCCGAAGCTGAAACTGCAGCTGAGGAAGACATTGAGATGAAATAATGTCTCAGACACAGTTTGGGACTGAATGGAAGATTTGCTGTCAGTGATAAACACACTCGTATCCTCCTTATGGTGCTACACCTTTTGATCAGGTTATTGTGCTCTCATTGAAGTGTGGTGTATTTGTATGTCTTTTTTGTTTTTCATTAAAATTAGTAAAAGTAAAACCGATCAATGCCAAGTGAATTCAAGATCTGAGGTTTTAAAAAAAAAAATCTTTCTCATTGTTGGAAAATAAAGTTGTAATTTGTCATTTATTACACCCTAATCTTAGAATTTAAGAAAGCAAATTGGGCAACATTATGTTGAATACCAACTACCTCACAAAGCCTGGGGAGAAAAATATTCCCCAACCAATGGTGTGTCAAGTGACAGCAGTGACTGACCATGCGTGTAAATAGTTTACAGCTCATCTGTAAAGTGTCTGTTATATCTTGTTTGCTGCATTTTTCCTTAATGGAATTGTATCAAAGTTTTCCTTTGAAATCAGCTGACTTTAACGTCTCACTTGTCAAGTTTCTTGTGTGATATTATCATTTACTATTAGCTGTTCCTTGTGCAGAGTGTTAAATTCAAAATAAGTATACAAGGTAGTGGTTCTTTTCCACCAACTACAAGGCAGAGCACAAGGGGGAGCAATGACCACAAACTACTGTCAGGATTATTCAGGAATTAATGCTCTAGGTACATTCTGAAAATATACTGCTTCTGTCACAGGTTTTGGCTACCCGAGAAACACCAACACGTTACCATTTGACGTACATAAACGCACTTGCTAATGAGTCTTTGTCTGCCTCGTTGATTGCAACAGTGAGTACATTTCTGAAATGTTAAATGCATGTGTTGTTTTGAAAACTGCAGAAACTACTTGCATCATACTATAGAATTAATAAACCCAAAAAACCAAATCAAACTTTGAGTTATTATTGGAGCAAAGATATGCTATGGGTCTCTAGAAAAGGAAAATTCAAATGATAATCCTGCCAAAAAAACAGTCAAGGAAAGTCACTTTGAGCTACATTAATTGTAAGACAGGGACAGGGTGGGGTGGTCCAGGCATCTTATCAGGATGCCTCCTGGACACTTCCCCAGCGAGGTTTTCCAAACATGTCCATCTGGGACATTTACATCTTATCTTGCCTGTGAATGATCTCCCAGGAGGAGCTGAAGTACACACACACGCCATGCAGCCTCCACAACACGGACTTGGATAAGCGGATCGGTTATTATTATTATTATTCCATCTCAAGCAGTGTTTGGCCATTTCAAGTAAACCTACAGCTATGACAATGCTGTAGAAATGCTACATCAAACAGGCTGTTATTGACATGGCAGCTCAGGAGTTAATCTAGTCGTCTCCTCCTTCTTTGCTGGCCAGACGATGACGAGCTCAGGTGATAGTTCACCGTGGACTCTGAGTGCAGACCCCGGGCAGCATCACACAAATGTGGGTGGGGTCGCTTTGATGCGCAACCATCCGGCAACGTGCACACTACAGCAAAACCCAAAGTCCGTTTAAACTTCAGTAAGATCACAGTCAGCGGGAGGAAAGAGGGAGAGGCGTGCCGACTTTTCCTCACAATCTGAGCCAAACATTAGTGAGACTCGGCAGAAGCAGAGCATCACTTAGAGCTAAAGAGGAATAACCCTGACTGGACAAAACGGAGAGGGTGCATGCTGAGGGGCCAAAAACATCAAAATATCAAGTCTTCAAGTCGTGAGTAGGACCTTTATTTAACACTAAGGCGACTCATATAGGCTGTTCGAGTGATTCTGTGCGTATTTACGATTCAATCTACCCTCATCGTGATGGCATGGCCGTGCATTACGCGTGCTTGCTGCATCAACCGTTTTTGGAGCGAGCTGGACAAAGCGGACATCGCGGTGCCTTTGGTTTTCACTAAATACTCCGATGTAGCCGACGTGCAGCATCTGCCCCATCACCCCCAGCCGAGGCAGCAGAGGACCGCTGCCGCAGAGAACCTAGAGAGCCAGCTCCATCCCGGCGAGCAGGAGGCTGGGAAGGCACCGCCCGCCGCGGGTGCCGCAGCAGGCAAAGATGGCTCTACTGCGTCCGTCATGCGCCAAGACTTCAAGGCGTGGAAAGTCCGGCCCGAGCCGAGCTGCAAGCCGAGGAACGAGTACCAGCCCTCGGCGGCCCCGTTCAACAATGTAACTCAGTACCAGAAAGACTACAAACCCTGGCCCATACCGAAGAAACACGACCATCCCTGGATTCCCAAACCCAGCCCGGCGACGAGCACCGCGGCGGCCGCCGGCCGGGACGCGCCGCTCCACGCTCCTGCCAAAGCGGAGCACGGAGCGACGGAGGCCGACAGCGGCGTGGAGAAGAGCGAGATCGAGGAGAAAATACACGAGAAGGAGTCAAAGGAGGCGCCTAGCAGGGAGAAGTCGGCCGAGATCAAGGCGAGCGATAAGAGGGACGGACAGATGCGTACAGATGTGAGCGCGGAGCAGAGGAAAGGTAGAGCAGCGGCAGACGCGCTGAACAGACAGATAAAGGAGGTGATGTCGACGTCCAGCAGCTACAGGTAAGCACGCGTGTGTGTGGCGTGAGAGTGGTGGGCGTGACTGAAATGTGGTCCAAATGATGCAGCTTTTCGGCTCCCTCCTCTGACTTGATACTGTTTAACCAGAGAGGTGTGTCCTTTTCACATACACACTGATCGCTGTCCAGATATCCAACAAAGACATTCGAACCTGCTTGGTGCAGTGAAGATCGCCTGAAGTGCATGGTCTCTGGTTACAATCTCCAATGATTTCCACTGGCAAGCTATCATGGAATAATGTTGCATTAATGATTTTTTTCCTGCTTTGCCCTTCATCAGTGCAGCAGCCCCTGAATGAATAAAGCCAGGAAACGGGCCTGAATGTAATCACGAGGGGTTTTACACAGGCTTTCCCCATGGAAACCTGATTAGGGTTTCCATGGCCTTGAAATGGGACTTGAAATGGAACTTAAATTTTAAACTGAACTGGCGCAAGGTTACCACTTTCTTGTCTGTTTAAATGTATGCAATGGTGAAGATAATCCTCAATATTACAATGGTTGGTAAACTAGTGAGGTGTAGTACTAGTGCACTAGTAATATGCTAAGCACATCGATGTCAAAATTCAAAAGGACAGGGATCCATTCTTGTAACAATTGACATATGCCTGGTGATGACGCCAAAGCCCTTTTTCTACTGTATCATCATGGCCGATCCTTTAACCGGGGAGAATTAGGTTATTGACTATAATGGGGTTCTGCAGTAACCAGGTTCCTGCTTTAACCTGGTTTTGTGTGAGCTTGTAAACATGGTCAATGTCTGGTAATAATAACCATACTTTGCATTCACATGGGCTTAGTGAAGGACTGTTGGCAAAATAATATAGAGGAAGAAATATATATTCTATATAGAGAGAGGAAGAGCTCTCACAGCAATCGCTGTTCAACCTGTTGAATAAAATGAGACATGCAGAAGTCAATTTAAAATGATTAGAAACTTGTGTTTTTAAAATCATCTCTCGATGATTACGTGTTTGTTAATCTACATTATGTCCTCTCAGTCATACTAAATCTTTCAACACTGCCTAACTGAATAAGACATATATCGAAATGATTGATGACATTTGAGGGTGGTTATCAGAGGAAGCACAATTTGTTTTACAACAGAACAGTTGAGTTTTAATAAAAGGTGGAAACATTATCAATTTGGTAAAAGCTCAAAATGGACTCTAGAAGGGGTCATTTTTATTTCACAGTTCTCGTGAGATTAATAGCACATTCACATCAAGCTATTTCGTTTTTGGCTGCTGCTCTCAGTGCTGGTCCAAACTTCCTCCACAGCATCAAACTGAGGTGTAATGGCTGAATAATGGTGCAATCCGTAAGAGCTCTGGATATGGCGTTGTTTTTTACAAAATGCACTTTAAGAGAGCACAGAGATAATGGATGAAGTGGGCGTTGTGTCAGTTTGTGGGTATGGTCTTGGGTCTCGGCAAGGGAAAGTAAATAGGTCCATTGGATGCAAAGGTAAAAAGCGCCATATATGACATTACTGTTGCCAAAAATGTTTTTAAAAATCAATCACAACATAGAAAAGAAAATGTACGGAAACATTCTTTGCCATTAAAATTCTCAAGGTTTAAAATTACCAGCTGTCCATACTCGATGACAGACCTCCTGGATATTACTTCACATCTACTAGCTTGATTATCCTACCTTAATAGAAGAAGCAGAAGAAGAAGAAGAATGATTGCAGCTTACACATTGGGATTAGTTTTTAGTTGCACACAAGATTTATGCTGCTCATCCCCCTTATATTTATGGAAGAGTTGCTTTTGTCATTGCTCACAGGACTGAGTTTAAAGCATACAAGGATGTCAAACCTGTGAAGCCCATCAAAGCTCCAGCTCAGTATAAACCCCCCGGGGAGGAAGCCAGCCTGGAAACCAGCTACAGCGCCACATTCAAAGGGGAACAGGTCAAAGTTCAGCCCAGTGACAACAAGGAGCGTAGGAGGATACGCAGCCTGTACAGTGAGCCTGGCAAGGAGCCCACCAAGGTAAGTGCATACACCTACAGACACTGATGATAAAAAAACTCTTTCAAACATTGGTGAATTGACATTATTTGTTTTGTTTCCTTACACTGCCAACATATAACTTTGGAAGGCACATTGAGTTACATAAATGCAGAGCTGCTCCTTTCTAGCCATGTACAGCCTTAGGTTTGCTAATGGGGGTCAAAAGGCTGTCTGCTTCACTTTACCTTTAACTTGAGTTAAGATAAATGTCTATGACCACCCACGTAACACCTTGGTCCTCAAATTCCCTTCGGCCACCACCACAATCATGCACATCATTCAATCTCTCAATTATTATAATAATTATTGCTCTACCACAATAAATCATAACATAAATCAGTGATTCCTGAAGTTAAACTGAGCCTTTTATTGGAAGATACTAATACAGACTGATATCTCTCTTCTTCTCTCTGCATGTATGTCAACAATAAATAATTTTCCATGTGTTTACATGTAGTGTGTTTATTTGGCCACTCCCTCTCTCACCCTTGTAGGACTTCTGAGAGAAGCTCTGTTCTAAATCTGCTGTAGTCAGGTGTGTCTCTGTTTCTATTAGAAGGCATGGAGGCTGACCTCAAACATACTGAACACATGCACCACAAAATGCACTTTGGCCAATTCCTGCCGCATTGTCACCAGCTGCCAAATGCAATTCTATCAAATTATAAGCCATACCGTCACTGTTTGCCCACCTCCTAACCTGCACCTCCCACCACCTCTGAGGAGCTTGGTATTGACTATGTAACTTCTGTTGGTTTTAGCATGAGGGTGGATTTATCATACAAAGGCAGATTCTACAGATAGGATTTAAGTAAATCAAATCCAAAGCATTTTACCACATCGATGTACTAATCAACATTTGATTAGTATTCACTCGCCGAGCCCTTGATTCTTTAGGAGTTTTTTATGTTTTTATGTGCATGGGCCACTTTTTCTCTGGGGGCATTCAAGGTTTTCTATGCCTGCACATATTTGGCTCGCCATCACTCTTCATAGCACTCAAGGAGATGAAGAAGTACAGGGTGTGTCAATCACAATAAGACGGTGAGGCATTTTTCAGTAGCAAGAAGTACTAGTAAGACACAGTCATACTTTATGCATTACTGTATTTCTAAGGCACAGCTGCAGACATTATGGTGGAACTTGACTGTTTGCAGACGATGTTTTCCTTTTTTCCTTCGTTGGACTGTGATATTTAATCTGCACGGGAGGTTTTTGAAGTATGATGCCTGGTGTACCGGTCGCACCTCACAGCAGAGGAATTTAGGAAGAAAAAACGGCTGCAGGAATAAAGCCTGTCAACAGTAACTGAAAGAACAAAATCGCACAAAGTATTTCCCCCACAGTGTGGCTTCATTGTATCACAGGCTGATAAATCTTTACATTCATAAAAAGAAAAATTGACTCTTGAGAGCTTCCCAAATGTCACCATAGTTTCCAGCTATTGGAAACTGAATAAGAACACTTCAGACTATCTCTCTTAAGGGCACGCTAATTCTTGAAAATTTCTTTTCTTGACAGGCAACCTTCAAATCACACGCTTGCTTGTCAAACCTTTCTCTAAGCTACCGCCATTATTAATAGGTGAATGTAGTATAAGGCTCATTATTTTCAGTTCATTTGAACATTGATATGTTGTGTATATGTAACATCAAAGATAAGAAATTAGTACATTTGATAGTTAAGGTTGCATTAGGATTAACTGTAGAATCGGGGGTTTTCTTTTTTTATTTGTTTTTTTGGTAATTCAGATTTTTATAAATTTTTCAGACCATTGCAGCACATCATAAAAGTGATGAAGTGCAACATAGATATTAGAGCTGTAGCCATTCTTAAAAAGAATGAAAAAGAAATGCGATCTTACAAAACATAAAAGCATGGCTATTAAAGCCATGATGTTCTTATGGTTTCACTGATGGTTGTATTTACTTACTTTGCAGGGTTCTGGTGCTGATTTTGCTTTGTCTTACCATTTTTGCTTTATATTATCTGCAGCATATTTTAGCTGTGATCACTATTTGGCAGCCCGAAATTGTTGGGTGCATCAGGAAATACATTGTGACATACCAAGTAAAAATAGGTTAACATGCATTTTGACTAAAAAAAAAAATGCTTATATTCAGCTGTGAATCTTGAATCTAGAAAAACTGAAAACGATGAGCCTTCAATATAAAACTAACATTTTATACTAACAGACAATAGCATTAGTCTATTTTGTGCTTTCTTTAAAAAGTAGATTTCAGTGGAAAAGTGCACGAACCACCATTCTGTATGAGAAAAGGCACAAACACACCTGCTGTGCTGTGTTTTTTTCTTTTATCATCATTGCACTAACCATATAATGCAATTTTCCCTGACACTATATGGTGACACGTCTGTCATTACTATCTATAGCAGGGTAAAGAAGATATGTATTGCATGTTTAAACAGGGCTTTGACATGATTTTGTCTCCCTGTGAATTATGGAAACATCACAGTGTGAGCTTGATTGTATAATATGAAGCACTTAAATCGGCGTATTTGCTCCTTTCTTCTTCTGTAGATGGATAAGCCAGTATCTCGTACCAAACCAAAAAAGACACCAACAACAACAGGAAAAATGGTGAAAAAATCAAAAGAGAAGCAGTTTGCTAGTTCCCAGTCAGCCAAGAAGAAACCTTCTTCAAGTGCCCCCGACCCCAAAGCTGAGGGAGCAGTCACCAAGAAGAGCAAAGAGATAAGCAACAGACTAGCTGAAGCAAAGCAGTAAAATGTTACATCGCTCTGTCAATTATTTGGTTAATTGAAGGCTTCATGAGGGAAACCTCATCGCTTTGTTATTAACCTGATGTTTTGCTTTGTGTTATTTTTTTTAATCACCTCTGGACAGGTGCTGACAAAAGAATCATGCAAATTTCCACATAATTTTTAACTCCTACTAATTTTAAAATGTGTGTGTGTGTGCATGCACACGTGTGCGTGTGTGTGTCTTCTGGATACAACTGCTATACTGTTGAGCACATAATTTGCACATCATTTACTTGAGTTCTGTAAAACTTGGAGCCATCAGTGCACGTGTGGTATGTGCACTAAAGGGCATTGTTAACTTTGTTTGAATAATATCTTTTGACTAGTCCAAATCAATACAACGATTGTAGAAAATTGATTGTAGACAAAGGCTTCGTCTCTGCGACCATATCAAAATGTGTGTTATGGTTACGGTACCTAGTTACAGTGCCTCTGCTGTGTGGTCCTGCATTTCATTTCAATTTTCTGGAGGATATCTGGTTTCATCAGTTTGGTTGCTAAGAAACCAAATGAACTGTAATATAATTGCTACTGCCTGCATGCAAGTCCCCATTTTTGGTTGAGTAGGAGTGACATTGTAGTCAGCTATACTGTATGTCACAGTCACATTATAGATTGTAAATTGAGTTATTCAAATTAAATGTACCGGGGCAAAGACCTTTTCAAATATAATGCATGTGTAGTAATAGACTGGTCACAGCATAAAACAATCTGATAAGTAAAAATCATAGTCTAGTGGCTGTTAAAACTGTAAAAGTACCACCAGCAACATTGTTCAACCCACAAACACAGTATTTCTAACAATCAACCCGACTCTATTTGCCTTTCAGTCCTCTGAGTTAATAAGCATCCTGCAGTTTTCATGATGGGTCAATATTCTATGGTCGTGTTCCCCATCCTCTCCTCAAAGCTGTCCTGCTGTAATTGTACAAATTAGGAAAATAATCACGGACACAGGCCTGAAAGAGTGGAACATAAAGCATTAACACAATAAACTTCACTTGAGTCACTCCAGGTACTGAAGGACAAGGAATGGATGCGGACTTCAAACGCTGCTGAATGAAAATGTTCAACTCTCATGTGTTCATCCTGACATTAAGTGTTTTTACTAAAATGACATAACGACCTTCCCTTTCTACGGTTGTAAAACCGTCCTCTCGCATACCCTCGGCTGTCTGTGAGGGCCCAGCCTAGTAATATGCCACTGCTTCCTGTGTGTGTCTGTGTGAGTGTGTGTGTGTGTGCGTGCCTGCGTATGTATATGTGTGTGTGCGTATATGTGGCGTCTGACCTTTGCAGCCTGCAGCCTGCTAGCCTCCAGTCTGACGCGGCCATTAAAAGTGCAGATATTAAGCACTTCAACTACCCGGTGCTATATGTCTCATTTTTACACTGTCTG
>OMNV01009085.1:67689-79190 GCA_900303265.1 Brotula barbata | reverse complement strand
GGGGGGGGTAGGTGATTACACAGACAGAGCAGCAGCCCACCAGTTGTGCCCCAGTAGTCCAGTCTCTAGTCTGCGCTGGAATGGGGACATGGCCAAAAACAACAGGAGCAGCCACCAGCAGCAGGACTCTTCCATTTACATCACAGCAGCGGATCTCTTTGAGCTGTTTGCAATTGTCTTGGGGCAGATGGAGGTCTAAGATAGGGCTCCACGTCAGCCAAGCACACACACACACACACACACACTGCCAGCAGCTCAGAGCACAACCACAAGAACTGCGGTATTAATGTAACTTGTATTGCACATTCAGTGGAAAATGCAAGAAGTGTTTGTGCGTTTGATATGTGTAGGGAAATTTGCTGATTTATGATTTTCAGCCGAATCCAGCGCTCATTAGTGGTTAATGGTGGCTGTTTTTAACAGGCGGTTTATGTGGTAAATTTGAAGGGATAACTGAGGTACGGCAACATTTTCCTTTAGCTCCTTTTGGGAGAAACGTTTTGTAACCTGCTGTAAAAAAAAAAGGAAAAAGGCAGGCAAAATGTCAAAACAAAAAAAAAAACATGTTATTTGATTAGATTGATTTTTTTTTTTTTAAGAACTTTTGTTAGGACAGTCTGACGTAAAAAATAAAGTGAATGCTGTTGTTTGACTGTAAAATGTCTGATTTTGTGGTGAGTGACATGGCAGTTGTCGCAATTCAAAAAGAAAAAAAGTCAAAACAAAGACTCAAAGTCAGTGTGTCAGAAGTTAATGTGTCAACCAGGCAACCCTTTGACCCGAGAGGAAAGTGTGTGTGTGAGTGTGAGTGTGTGTGTGTGCGCGTGTTCGTGGTAGTGGGAGTCAGGCCCCTGTGGAGACGGAATGGGAGGGAGGGGAAGTCAAGGGAGTGGCCTGTTGGTAAAGTGTGTGTGTGTTTGTGTGTGTGAGTGTGTGTGTGTGATGTGGCTGCGGGAGTAGACAAGTAGAATAGCGGACGTCCTGACTGTGTGTGTGTGTGTGAGAGAGAGAGAGAGAGCGCGAGAGAGAGAGGCCGTCCCACCAGTTGAGAGGAGGTAAATGTCATTCAGATTTTCCTCCTGTTGTGTGTGTGTGTGTGTGTGTGTGTCTCAGGGACCACACGCTCCTCTCTCACATTCTTCACCTCTTTTGCATTGAAAGGGCATCGTGACAGCTTTCCTGGTCTCTCTGTCTGAAGAATGGGACGTGCCTGCCTCTCTGTTTACGTTTCAGGTTTGTCTACTTTATGGCTCAGTGCTCGTTTGGTTCATTTTTGATCATTTTCATGACTGAAGATTTTATAACCTTAATGACGTTAATGATCCACGCGGGGAAATTATGGCACTTTGGACATGGAATATATAGAGATTTATGAGGAGGGATGAAGGAGAGCATATTTAGGATGCTGGACTAAATTCTGTATTTTGGTTAGTTAATGTTTGTACTTTAAATGTATTTAGTTACCAAACCGTGACTCCAGACCAGGTTTTCAGGTATTCTAGGTGTGTTGTGGTATCCTTGGAGTTGGTCCTGGTTGTGTCACAGCTCCAGACAGTCTTATTTGATCTGTGATCTCATTATAATCGCGTTGCAAGAAGAAACCTGAGGAAGGAGTTGCTTAAACGCTTAAATGGAGGGTTAAGCTCCTGGTGGATGAGATATTGGGAAAGTCTGACTGAGATGAAGATTACAGTGGCAGAGGAATCTTAGATTGGCATTTGATGATGTACAGTAAGTTAAAAAAAATGGGAATGAGGATCAGGGTTGAGATCTTTTGTGGTTTGCCTGCTCTCCAGAATGTGTGGCCTGTGTGTGTGTGTGTGTGTGTGTGTGTGTGTGTAATAGAGAGATGATTGCTGCCTCATTCCTGCTACTGTATTTCAATTATTGGAGGTGGTCCGAGCGTGCGGTTCCTCAGGCTGGAGTAATGGAAACCAAAGCACCAGGTTTCTTCACTATTCCACTCGGAGACATGGAAGATCCTGACGTGGTCTGACCTCAGGAGTGATGGAGTTGGCTTTCATGGAAAACTGGAGTATCCAAGCCCAGTGTGCTGATCCTCAGCTGAGCTCAGCTGTCTGGTTGGTGAAGGAGGTGAGCGCCTCGGCTTAGGCTCATTGTTGTTTTTCTTGTGGACTTGAGGGTTCAGAGGAGTCCACACGGCCCACGCCTTGCTGTGGTCACGAGAGAGGACCGTCTCTGTTTTTGTGTTTACTGGTTAGAGTTCTTGCAATTATAGTCCGACACAAAACGGGAGACTGAGGCCAGGCGGGGCGATCGGTGTCTGAAGCCGCCAGTCGCCGCGGCGTGAGACGCTCACCGTGGTTCAGCGTTGGACTGGGACGGTGTCAGCGTTGGTTCCACTCCATCAGGTCTCGACTATCTGTTCCAGAGGGAAGCCACTAATGACAGCATGGTGGCTGGCAGCAGGTCCAAAGCTTTGGTCTCTGTCTCCGGTCCCGCTTTATCTCCCCTTTTTCCCTTTGCGTCGCTGTCTGTGAGAAATCTGCTCCCTGTGGTTTGGTGGAAGCTGTGAAATGACGGCTGTCTGTCTGACTCCTGCTGGAAGAGAGGAGCGACAGAAAGAGGAGGGGTGGCTGTGGAAAGACTTGTCCTCTCTAATTGTGTTTATTGCTCAAACGCAATTATGTCCCCCTGTGACTCTTTGAATAACTGCACTCAGGAGGGGAGTGTCCTTTGTGTGTGACCCCCTCACATTATTAGTGCCTTCAGGACTCTTTGCTCTGGGGCCCTTCACACAGCGTGGTGACTCGGTGAGGTGATAATCCTTAACTTTTCCTCTTTTAACAAGTTAACACCGGTTTTCCATGGTGTTTTAATCGTGTTTTATGATAAAAGTCATTCAACTGATTCTTTGTTCAGTCACATCTCCTCATTGGATTTTTCATCAATCTTGTCTGATATGACTTTCCCGGGAAACCTGTAAGGTTTAAGACAGTGTTGAATAGGATACTGCAACTCGGAGTACCCAGTTTGGATAAATAAACATGAGAGAACAGCAGAAAACGCAAAGAGAGATTTATGTATATAGATATATGTCTTTAAGTAAGTATTCACAGATGTCTTAAACGGCCAGAGAAGACTTTGTCACGGCCTGGAATCTGTGCTGCCATTTCACAGTGTTGTTCCATATGGAAAAAGTCTCCGAGTTGGAAAAAGTGACCTTAGAGTTCGTATACGACTGTGATGATGTCACACGTAGTTTTCTTTCACGAGCGCAGTTGTCATCGTCGTCAGTGTCATTGCTGTTAATAAGCAGTTTCCTGTTTGCTTTGCCATCTGCTGCCACAGTGTCTGATTACTTTTCCCTGTAATCCACTCGGCCCCGTTCAAGGCAGAGAAGGTCGCTCACAGCCAACAGGGCAGAAAGCCCGAGCCTCTCTCACCTCCACCTCTCGCTCACCGCCGTGTAAACTGGAGCGAGCTTTGTGTTTGTTTGGCCCATTCATCGCCTTCTCTCTGTCAGCTCTGATCACACACAGGGTTGATTAAAAGCTCTTTACAATACAGAAGGTGTGATTCATACATCTGCTCCCCTCTCTCGCCGCGGATAACAGATGTTTACAGATGGAAAAGTGATTGCTGATTGTGTTGTGATCGCCCGCTTGAAAGATTTTGAATCTGTCTTCAGGAGCTTTGAAATAATGAAAGGCTGTAAATGGGGTTAAGTATGGGTCCATTGTTTGGTTTGACTATTTCAGGTCAGTTTTCAGTATTTAGGGTCATGGTCTGTATGTGTTTTTTTTTAACATCAAGAACCAAAACCCACACAAACCTTGGTGTGGATATTCTTAACATGTGCCTTACAGAATCTGTCGTTATTTTAATTTTAGGAGGCTCTGCTGTTTTTAGGTATATTGTTCCAAAATGAGCTTCAGAATGATTTGTATTGTCTGAAACTCTACACAGGTGCTCTTTGCTCTGTAATAGAACAGTTTCTTTCCCGTGTTGTTGATTAAGAATATGTGGGGGAGTGATTTAATGTTTAATGTTTAATGTGTGTGTGTGTGTGTGTGCTGTACACGTGCATGGTGAAGCCTTATTTTTGCAGCTGATTTTCCTGTGGAGGAGCTCAAGGTCAGACACCGGAGGCCCAACAGTAGTGCCGGCATCTTTCTTTCCCTCCCTCTGTCCTCCCCTCTACACCTCTCCTATTTCCTCTCCATATGCCAGAATACTTTGAGATCGCCCCCCTTTCCCTAATCAGTGCAGATGAGGGTCAGACTGCTACGTTTTTATTTGACTGAGCGCCGGTTTTTGTGCTGAGGTCAGACTGCAGATAAGCTGAAGGAGAGCTGACGGAGGAGCTCTCAGACTGGACGGTGCGCTTTACTAACGTTTATGTTGCTTCACCTGGCTCTCAGCGCACCTCTCACTCTCTCAGGCCGGCGTAGTGAAAATAAATGTAACATCTTTGTTATCCCAGCTGGCTTAGCGCGACTCTCCTCTGGGCCGACTTGACCTTGACCTCCAACTCGAGGCTCTCGGGTCAGCAGCTGGCCTTGCAGACGTTGTGACCTGCGTAATAAACGTCTTTGATGCCTTTGGAGCAGCGCTGAACGTGTGTTGTTTTTGCAGGAGACCGAGCGGGAGAGCATCAGTGACCGAGAGCGCATCAGACCTCAGGCGCGGCGTTTACACGACCAGAAGACGACCACACAAGGCAGGGATCAGAACAGGACAGGTGAGAAATGGCCGTCCCACGCCAAAATCTGCACGTGGTTATCGATGCCTACTTTATGCACAGACCCGCACGGCGCCACACCGTTGGGATCATTGTAACCGAAATATAACAGTGCGTGTGTACTGTAAACATCCAGCTGAAGGTCATGTTTTGACAGGCCTTAATAACTCCACAGCAACACTGACCGCCTCTGTATGTATCCAGGACCACATACGTCCTCTTGATGCAATTTCCTCCGAGCGGCTTGTTAAAATAACCGGGCAAAGGAGCCTTTCTCCTGAGGAAGTGCTCCTGAGGTCATATTGGTTCAGATTGTTTAAGCTCCTTCGTGTGACTTTATTAAGTGTTAAGAGACACTCGGCCACAGCTTTAATGAATGTGGCTTAAGTCATCTCAGTAACTGCTCTGTGAGTCCAACCATAAATAATAAAGTATGAATGCTCGCCTTCAGAGAATGAATGTGCTGTGTTTACTGGACGCACGCACAGTTACTGATGCTGAGGGTAAACAGATTGTAAACACACAAGACGGAATTCTTAGTGACTTACACATGTTGTTATAAACATAATCAGTTATCCGGCACGTCCCCGCTGAAGATGAAGTCTGTTCTCCTGTTTGTGTAAACCCAGGCCTGACAGACCCGATCGCAGCCCAAAGCCGTCCATACGGTGCCTTGTCCGCCTCAGCATTCTTCTCATGGGCCAGAGGTTGACGTTGGGTTATGGGAAGCAACTGAGGGAAACCCACAGCCACACCTCTGCTATATAAAGCCGATACCAGAACAGAACTCGGGCTTGACGTGGCGAAGAAACTCCCCCATTCTTCCTGATTTATCCCTGCCTTACAATTTAGGTCAGGGGGGAAACTAAGGCCAACAGAAACAAGTGCACCTTCAAGGGGTGACGGAGGAAGGAGGCTTTGAAAACGACACAACGTGAAATTTGTGGTTGAGGAAGAACGGAAAAACCAGGGTGGGCTGGTGGTGAAAGTGGCTGAAAATAAGAGATAACGTTTTTCTTTGGAAGCAGTTCAAATACACACCTCTACATCTCAGCCAAGAGCCTCAGTGACCATTTGTCCCACCACGCTACAGTCAAATGTACACTGTAAAGGGTAAAGCTGTGATTTAACAAACGACCTGTTAGCAGGAACGCTCAGTGGAATGTGTCTCTCCAGGTCATAATCTGTTCAAACACCACAAGAAACTGCAAACACAAAGTCACATTTGTGGTCATCGTAGTTTCAATGGCTCATGAAGTGTATGAACCACATCAGCAGCTGTTTACCATAGAAGCCTTTGAGCAGCATTGAACCTCTGCTAAACCCGGGTCAGGAGCAGGGCTGCAAGGCCAAATTGAGTAACCAGTGTTGACTCATTCGCACCAACCACAGAGAAGCTTCTCGCGGGTCATTGCTTCAGTATGAAAGACTCTTAAGATGGCGCTTGTTTGTCCTTTGTTGTTGTGCTATATACTGACCGGTCAAAGAGTTGCCAAGTTCAGGCTGCTTTGTGTTGTTATTTTGGAGCAAAAACCAAGTCTGTTATTGTCCAACAGCAGTGGGGATTTTCCCAGAAATGCCTTCACAATGGATGTAAGAGTTTCCCAATGGACAAAAAAACATGAACAATAATACGAGACGCAGGCGGTGACTCTCACTTTAGCTTGTTGTACTGTAATTGTAATTGGGTTTGGGTCGAGGTCAAATGTCCATTCAGCGTGCGTGTGACAATGACCTCTTTTTCTTCTATCTCTGTGTGATAATTATATCATCTTTCCTGACCTGATTATGTAACAATCTGATCTATTTAATCAATAATATGAGGCCCTTTATAAATTGATCGTGCTGAGCGTAGTAAGCATCTTCTTCCACGCAGTCACGCAGTAATAATTAAAACAAATCTCCTGATTTAAATGCTGCAGCAGCGTCCACCTTTGATCCTGTCCTTCACAGTTGAAAGACATTGCTGCGGCTGCCGCCATCCAGACTGAAATTGTCCCTCCTAAATTTGGTTTGTAAATGACAGTCATGCATACTTGGTGAACCCCATTTGGTTGCTGAGTTGGTGCAAACACAGGTCAAGCAGAAGTGTTTGCACTCCATGGTGTGTGTACATGTAATGTGGGAAGCTGATACACTCCTTGTTTTTGCCGCTTTGCTTATCTGCGGTATGTGTGCGACCTCAGCTATTCCCCCTGTAAAAGCTCCACGGGGTGTGAGAGAGGTACAAACTGTGGCAGGGAGGGGATGAGAGGATGTGGGCAGCGCTGCGTTGTTTGGAGTGTGGTTTCCTGAGGAGTGAAGGGGGAATGAATGAGTGCCGACGCAGGGGAGGGGAAGTACTTGTCTCTATTTCATCCACAGTTCCTCCTCGGCTTCTTACACGTGCTTACCACCTACGGCTGAAGCACATGCTCCATCTCTTCTTTTCTTCTCCCTCCTCCTCCTTCTTTACACACATCCGCCGACATAAACTGACTAATCTAGCTCAGGAACTGTAGCCAGTCTGGAGGAAATACCTATATCCCCTCATGTCTCCACGTGCCTCCTCTGTGATGCCGAGACATATTTTCTAGCCTTCCTCTCCTGGGGCCCTGGGACCACGGAAATATTTCATTTCCTTAATTTCCGTCTTAACTTCACAACCTACAGTAACACCTTGTTCACTTCAGATTAGAATTGTGAAAAAGCATGCAGACAGTCAGTTTGTAAATCGCATGGTTATCTTACCATGTTGTGTTCTCTGTTGCAGGTTCCAGTTCAGGCATGGTGTTAGTTCTTGATCACCTGGTGACAGATGAAGGCTCAGGATCGTTACTGACTCGGCCTCAGCGAGAAGCCATGACCTCAGAGCCTGACCTAGTCCTGTCTCACCGTCAAAGGTCAGACTCCACAGCTTCAGACCACAGTGTGACCTCTGTGCATTCCAGGGACAATCTGGACTCTGGAACCTCAGAGAAGAGCCCGGGTTTAACCCTCCGACCCAGGCTGGACTCTGGAGCCTCAGATAAGAGCCAGGGTTCCTCCCAGCGCAGTCGGCTCGACTCTGGGGCATCAGAGAGAAGCGTCAGCTCCCAGTCTTTTATCAGACAGAGACTGGGCTCAGATGTCTCAGATTCCAGCATTCCTCCCAGACCTCGTTCGGGCTCTGGAGCTTCAGACAGCTTTGGTCTGTTGTCCAGGAAGCGCACAGACTCGGGGACTTCTGACCAGAGTGTGAGTATGTCCTGTGAGGAGAGAGGATCATCGGACGTGGTGGAGGAAGCAGAAAATGGCTCGACTTCTAGCACAAGCTCAGAAACGGAGAGCAGCGGCCTGGTTCCAGTCGGCCTCCAGCTTCATCCTGAAGAGGACGGCTCCGCCAGCATCATCGTCGAGGAGCAACCCGACGGGGCAGTTTTCTCTCGGAGAGACCCAGACCCTGAAAACTGCCTGATCAATGGCAGTGCCAGAGAGAAAACCGACACCCAGAAACACGAGGTAGAAAATGCAGTCGTCAAAATGAAACGCATCATGAATTGTCCTTACAGTTTCAGCCACAAGAGCATAGAAATTGGATCCATGGCTGGACCACTAGAGTGTGGTGTTGAGCCACATGGGCGCCAGTCACCTGCACACACAAACCAGATTCTCTCTTTCCCGTTCATAATCTGACACAAAACCGCGACACCCCATTCTTCAGTGACACCCAGGTCCCATCGGTATCTATAAACACACAAGGCTGAGTTCATGTTAAGTCCTGTTTATCTTTGGTTACTCGGCTACACAAACAAACTCAGAGCCCCTGTTGTGCTGTGCCGGCTCAGTCCTGCTTCACCTCAGCTCCGTGTCAGCCTCACCTGCTGTCAGAGAAGGATCTACAAGTGTTACAGGCCAGAGGCTCTGTCTCTCCTCACCCCACTGCACACACATCACACGCACACGCACAGAGCGCCGCTGCTGCTCGATGGCTATCTACTGTTTAGCATTATGTTTTAATCTTGAGGGCCAGGGTCACCGTGACGCCACAGTGCCGCTCCTCTAAATGTGTTTACCCAAGCCGGGCCCCAGACTTCTTTTATTGTTCCCTGCTATATACGCCGATACTCTGTCTCCTGAGAGTAAAGTAAACACTCTGGGGCTCATCACGGTCCTGCTGCCAAAGAAAGAGCAGAGGCCCACCGGCTCCCTCTAAACACAAATGTTGCATAATGCAAACACCAGCCGTGCATTCTGTATTTATCTTTGTTTATTCTGTGTGTGTGGTTGTGGCCACATATATGTGTGCCATCTAATGCCTCTCTAGTCCCGTAGGAATGTGCGAGGCTGCCCTGTCATCCATGGAGCAGTTTACCCTAGCAAATTTGCCCCTGTCAATCATATTTTAACCCTTAATCTTCCCTACTTTGATCAGAGATAAAAGTACTTATTGGTTACTGTGTTGATTTTGTTTGTCCCTTTGTAGGTGATAGACCACAGTGATCAGCCCTTCAATCATGGCAAGACAAAGGACACCGGTGAGAACCCACTGCAACTGAATACCTACAGTCAGACTTATTTGATGCAGTTTATGGACCGCTAAATTAAATTAGCCATCTTTCCTAATTGAACTTAAGAATGTGTGATAATATCTCCCCAGATGGTTCATAGCCTGTGGGGTAACATGACCGCTTTTAGGGCCACTCATAGGAGAGTGGTTTGTGGTAGTAATAGTGGTAGGAATCTTAGAGAGCACGTTATAGTATGCAGCCTTTTCTTTTTTCTATCAGCGCTGCTATTTGCTGTTTTACGCTGTAAACTGTGGTTAAGTTGCTGAAAGTTTTTTCTTCGTTGACCTGAGTGAACATTTTGAGTGTCCCTGTACTTTGTGAACATTATCCGAACGAATTCAGCCCTCAGCAAGTCTAAAACATCCAGGAACCGAAGAATCATGTCCTCACAAGAGCAAACTGAGGGATGGAGCAATAGGGAGTGTTAAGTCAAACAAAATAAAGGATGGCGAAAGGGCTTTAGAGTTGGAGGGGGAGACGGTCCGGATGATAGCAAGATGCTTCAAGTGTGTCGAATTCAGTGCGAGTGTGGGTTACAGCTCCCGATTCCTGCTGGATTGTTCAGTTATTTTCTTTTGAGTGTTTTCTCCATTATGTCTTTACAGTGCATGAGAAGAAAGGAGTGATGCTGGAACCATTCATTCGTACCAACTCCGTGCGTGACCGGATGCGCAAGTTCACAGAGTGCAGCCAGAATTCAAATGTCTCCGCTGTGAAGAGGGCTCCTCTCCGGAACGGGGCCACCTCCACCCCCAGCGGTCAGACAAACCTCGCCAGAGCTACCGAGCTGTTTTCACGCACAGCGTCATCCTTCAGCACATCTGGAGACGGGCCAACGAGGCCACGTGCGGACTCCGCGTCTCGCACCTCCGTAGCCTCCTCCAGCTCAGCAAACGCAGCCCAGAGTCAGGCCACACCTCAGCCAAGGGGTGTAGCTAGCAACGTTCTGTCTTCAACTGGCCAATCCCACAACTCCATGGGTGGGACGAGGGATCCAGCTGAAAAGGGTGTGCGAGTGTCTAGTGACTCAAAGGAAGACATCCCCCCAGGGAGAGCAGCTGGACAGGAGGTCACCGAGGGAGAGGCAGACCTAGACATGAAGACTTTTCTCACCATCGAGATCAAGGATGGGCGCAGCACCACCTCGTCCACATCCAACCCTCGCGGCAACATTGTACCCATCACCAATATGGCCCCACGCCTCACCTCCAATCCGCTGGGACAGAGAGCAGGTAAGAGCCTAACATCAGCATCTCGGCATCAACAAGGGGTCGGATAGTGTGCATTCTTATTTCAGCAATTTAAAATTAGAATTTCAACTTAAAAGGAAATTAATTCTTTATTAATTGATAAAACCAGCGTGCATATTGTTGTGTGGCCACAGTTGTTCTGCACACATTATCGTGTTGAGTTGCAGGGTCATATATTACAGGGAATAAAAATGTTAATTCAGCTTTATCCTTGATTGGCAATCTCATTATTTATGTCACACTGGAATCTTTGTTGCTGTGGGAGGTGAGCGGCAAAGAGGAATCAAGGCTCAAGTGGGATAATAACAAGAGTTTTTGTCAGGCCAAGCAAAGCAAATAGATGAGTGGGAATAGACTTTAGGGCTGAATACGAAGCAGCACGCTTGTTCGAATGGCTTTTTGTTATAGAGTAGGCATGTCTGTGCATCGTGGAGGGAGTGAGGTCAGCAGTGCACAGCAGAGAGTACACGAGGACAAAAGAAACAACAATTGGCTGTATCAGGACTGAATGAATAGTAATACTGTTGCTGTGTAACAGTCCATTGGAACAAACCCACTATTGCACACAGAGCAGTGTTTTGTGTGCCACATGCTGTTTATATTGCTGTCTGTTTCTGTTAAAAGATGAGGACATAGACACCACAGTCAGGGTCGATGAGGGGTACAAGACGCTTACGTTGTAACTATGACATTCATCTATGCTGATGTTTTCTCAACGTGTGTCCTGTTTCCATGGTTTCCAGGAAAGAATCCCTCATTGTTTATTTGCCTCCGTGCTTCATGCTGATACATACAATATACTTTATGTTCTAAGGTCCCACCGTGTGAATGTGGTGGGTCATACAAGACTTCACTGAATGAAGAAAGATAAAAAAAATGATGAAGAGTTCCAAAAATACTTATGTCATAGTATGCAGCGTTTGTGATACTGATACAAGTGATGAGAACAAAATGAAAAAATGGAAACTTTTAATGAGAGGAAGCTCATTCATTCTCCACATTAGGCGTCTGTATTCT